>WEDG01002458.1:0-50404 GCA_017591395.1 Schistocephalus solidus | reverse complement strand
TTCCTGAATATGTAATTCTTGCCCTTCAACCTATCTCTGGCCATCTATGCGTGCTCCATTTTCGAGTGTTTAACAAATTCGTTCAGCATTTACATAATCCGCTCATTGCAGCCTGGTTACTGTAGGTGTTACAACAGGTTCCTTTTATTGTTAGTTCTCAGTTTTTATAGCTGTCGTTTTTTCTGCCTTAACTAGCAAGTTTTGCTCTTCAACCTGTCGCTTACCATCTATTCCTGCTTCCTTGTTGTGATTAAATACTTTTTTTAAGCGTTTATATTATCCGCTCACAGCAGATGGGTTACAGTAGGTGTAACACCAGGTCCTATTATTGTTAGTTTCGAGGTTTTCTGGCTGTCACTTTTTCTGACTTAACATGTAATTCTTGCTCATCAATATGTCTCTTACCATCTATGCCCGCTTCTTTGTTTGTGGTAAAAAACAACTTTCTTCCGCGTTTATATAATCCGCACACTGCTATTCAACCTGTCCTTTGCCATCTGTGCATGCTAATTTGCTTAGCGTTTTACAACTTCGTTCAGCGTTTACATAATCTGCTCACTGCAGATTGGTTACTGTAGGTGTAACACCAGGCTGTCGGTTTATCTGACTTAACATGTAATTCTGGCACTTCAGCCTCTCTTACCATCTATTTTTGAGGGTATTCCATCTTCATTCAATGTTTACATAACCCGGTCTCTGCAGACGGTTAACTGTAGGTGTTGCACCAGGTTCCTTATATTGTTAGATTCCAGTTTTTCTAGCTGTCGGTTGAGGATTTAACAACATAGTTTAGCGTTTACATAATCCATTCACTGTAGACGGGTTATTGTAGTGAAACAACAGGTTCTTTTTTTGTTAGATTCCAGTTTTTCTGTATGTCGGTTTATCCACCTTTACATGTAATTCTTGCTATTCAGCCTGTCCCCTACCATATATACATGTTTTTTGTTGTTGAGGGTTTACTAACTTCGTTCTGCGTTTACATAGTCCACTCACTGCAAACGGGTTACTGTTTGTGGAACACCAGGTTCCGGTTATCGTAAGTTCCCAGTTTTTCTGACTGCCGTTTATAACTGCCTTAACATTTAATTTTTGCCATTCAACCCATCTCTTACCATCTATGCATGCTTCTTTTTTGAGGGTTAACCAACTTAGTTCAGCATTTACATAATCCGCTCACTGCAGACGGGTTACTGTAGGTGTTAATCCAAGTTCATTTTATTGTTAGATTTTAGTTTTTCTGGCTGTCGGATTATCTACCTTAACATTAATTTCTTGCTCATCAACTTGTCTCTTACTATCTATGCATGCTTCCTTATTGAGATATTAACATCTTCGATCAGGGTTTAAATAATCCGCTTAGTGCAGCCAAGTTACTGTAGATGCTACACCAGGTTCATTTTATTGTAAGATACCAGTTTTTCTGTAATTCTTGTTCTTCAACCTACCTCTTACCATCTATGCGTGGTTCTCTTTTACCAACGTCATTCAGCCTTTACAGAATCCGCTCACTGCAGACGGGTTAATGTAGGTGGTGCAACAGGTTCATTTTATTGTTAGTTCTCAGATTTTCCGGCTGTTGGTTTTTCGGCCTTAGCCTGCGATTTTTGCTCTTCAACCTGTCACTTACCGTCTTTGTATGCTTCTCTGTTGAGTTTATACCAACTTCGTTCAGGGTTTACATAATCCGCTCACTGCAGACGGGTTAATGTAGATGTTACACCAGGTTCCAATTATTGTTATTTCACAGATTTTCTGGCTGTTGACTAAACTGCCTTAACATGTTATTCTTGCTTTTCAATATGTCTTTTACCATCTATGCATGCTTCTTTGTTGAGGGTTTAACAACTTCGTTCTGCGTTTCCATAATCCGCTCACTGCAGGCGGGCTGTTGTAGGTGTTACACCAGGTTCCTTTTATTGTTGTTACCCAGTTTTTCTGGCTGTCGGTGTATCGGCCTTTACATGCAATTCTTGTCTTTCTACCTGTCTCTTACCACCAATGCATGTTTCGTTGTTGAGGGTTTAACAACTATTTTCTCCATTTACGTAATGCGCTCACTGCAGACGGGTTACTGTAGGTGTTACATCAGGTTCCTTTTATTGTTGATTCGCAGATTTTCTGACTGTCGGTTTATCTGCCTAACATGTAATTCTTGCTCTTCAACCAGTCTCTTACCATCTACGCATGCTTCTCTCTTGATGTTTTACAAACAGCGTTCAGCGCTTACATAATTCGCTCAATGCAGACATGTAACAGTAGTCGTAAAACCAGGTTCCCGTAATTGTTAGCTCCCAGTGTTTCTGGCTGTCGCTTTATCTGCCTGAATATGTAATTATTGCCCTTCAACCTATCTCTGACCATCTATGCATGCATGCACGCTGTCACGCAACACGAGAAACGATTACGAGGTTGTCCAACGAAGCTCCAACGCATATCAGGCCTTCGGCTGACTGCAGGCCTCGGTGTGGAATCGCCACAGTATTCACCTGAACACCAAACTGCAGATGAACAAGGCCGTCGTCTTGACCACGCTCCTTTACGGAGCGGAGACCTAGACTGTCTCTTCGAACCAAGCCAGGAAGCTTAATCACTTCCATCTCAGTTGTCTCCGCAGAATTCTGAAACTGAGATGGCAAGACCAGATCCCGCGCACGGACGTCCTGGAGCAGAATGGAATCCTCAGCATCAATGCCATGCTGTGACAAGTGCAACTGCGATGGGGCGGCCACCTGGTAAGACTGGACGACGAGTGACTACCCAAACGACTTTACTCCCGCCATCATAGAGCCCACATCCCAATACTCATCGCCTGTTACCCCCACCACCGCAATCACTACCACCTTCGCCTTCACTACCAGCACTATCAGCGATGGGGACTCTCTCCTAAACTGTCCCCATTGCGACCGCACATTCACCTCACGCATCGGCCTAGTCGGTCACTTGCAAATCCATCGTACAGAGACTGGTAAACCAGTGCCCGGATCACCACTATACAGCAGAGGTCACCGTCTCTACTGTCCTCGCGCATTTACTCATCGCATGGGCCTATTCGATCACATGCGCATCCATGACAGCGGCACTCACCGCAATGCCGACAACACCGATACACCATGCACACCCTCCGCTTCCGCCACCCACACTACCATGAATGGCATCCCCCCAGCCTCTACCGATTTCTCCTGCCCACACTGCGCCCACAACTTCAACTCACGCATTGGCCTGGTCGGTCACCTGCGAATCCATCGCACGGAGGCTGGTAAACCAGTGCCTGGGGCTCCGACATACAGTCGACGCGCCCGCCTTCACTGCTCCCGCACATTTACACACCGCATGGGCCTATTAGGACACATGCGCCTCCACGACAACCTGCGGTAAACCACCGGAGGCTTAGCCACATCAGCGCACACTACACAGACAACACCCTCACCATCATCATCAGGTACCTCAGAATATCACGGTGTCCTAGAAACCGTGGCTTTGAAGGCTGCCAATCTGACGCTTACACCAGACCACACCGTCGGCCCAGTGTATGTGCTGTACGTGTCGAGTGGTTGACCAGTGGATTGGGAGTCAGACGGCGATGGCTCCTCCATATCCCCTGAGTTTGTGAATCCTGGTGTGTGTGTTATGGGGGCCAGGTCGTGCTGTGGCGCGCGAAGACGGGTACGCCGACCCGTCAGCCAATGTGCCCACTCCCACATCAGACAACTCACTGGCTCGGATGGTTGGCTGATTGCGGGGGTGGGGGAGAGAGTGAGGTCAACAGCTCAGCGCATGTTCCTCACTATAAAAAAATCTGACGCGCATAAAACTATCATGGTGCGCTAAAAGCCTTGGCTTGGAAGGTTTCCAACTGACGGGATAACTCGGACCGTGTGGGCAGCCCAATGTGTGTTTTGTGTGGAGTGGCTGACTGGCGGACTGAGAGTCAGACTGCAATGGCTCCTTCTTAATGTTGCCTTTATGGCACTCCTATCCCGTGGGATCCGAGCCAGGTGTGATGGTACGCTCAGGGGCGTCTCCGGCCGCGCCAGTCACCTGCGTCATCTCCCATCTCTGGTCTTCTTGACTTTGTCCTCACACGGGGCTCAGGTGGGGGAGGAGGAGAGTGTGCTAGGTGCTGCGCAAGTCTAATATCACTTTAAACTAAATCACGCGCAATTCAACGTCCCTGCACTACCTTTCCGTGGAGCATACGGTGGACATCGTCAGACTACGACGGTTGAATTGTCGGTTTTGTGTGTGTCTTGTGGTGGAGGCGGTTGCAGGGGTAGCGGACATGACAGGGCAGAATGTTGATGGGATGAATGGATATTAGCTAGGGACGGCGGATGGGCATGTGGTCAGTACCTCTCTGTCTTTGAGGAAGGTTCGCGGCTCCTCTGTGACAGCAGTCTTATCGAGGCTGCCCAAGTTCCACTTTTCACCCTGAAGGATGCAGCAGGTACGCCTAACGGTACTTCTAACGGTGGGTCCAGCGGCTTGAGCACGCGGTTACACCGAAAAAAAGACAAGTTTGCAGTTGGCCAAGCCCTTTTCGACATAAGACTCAGTCGGTTGTGTTCAAGAAGGAACCGAGGAAAGCGAATGCATGAATTGCCGTAAACAATGCACAAAATTGTCGAGACTCTCATCGGCGCCATGAAGGGGAGATCAAGCAGTTTTCACGAACGCTATCGGGGGTGCACCTATCGAGTTGCGATAGTCGACGATTCAAAGGTTCCCAATTAACAAGTCAGGGAAGACTGAGTTATAAGAAAAGCGTTACTGAGACGAGAGACTGTACACATAGCTCAGCAGGTGGGTTGCAACCCTTGAAGTTTTTAGTCCGTGCGTACGTCTGGGCTTCGTCCATCCTCCCTACAGTTACAGGAACTGCCTGTAATAACTGTGCCTTTGCAACAAATGCTGGGGAAATTAGATTGAGGATTAAGGAGTGAAATAGGGATACATGTCATCCATAGAAAATGACACTTTATAAACCAAAACCATAGCTTCTTTTATAGGGGGATCGTTTCTTAAAGGTAGTATAATTTGCGGAGTGGGCGGTTTGTGCGCCACAGGGGTTTTCTTGCAAAGTTCGCGAATTTGCATCAGTTAGAGATGAACCGTAGACATTGGCTGCCGGATGAGGGAACACATCCGGCACCGCCAAAGCCGTGTGCTGAGTGTGATCTAGGGGGCCGTCATAGAGCCTTGTGCGAGAGTACGCCTGAGTCGACCTTTAAGGTGATTGGCCCGTTTCGACAGCTGTGATTGGCCGAGAACCAGGCTGTGACTGATGCCCCCATACTGGTATCTCATTGGCGCGGAGGGGCTCACGAGCATGAGACGATTGCCGACTCCCTGTGGGAGGAAGGACAGTCGTCATATAATGTCATTGTTGATGGCGACTCCTCGACACACTGAATTTGAAGCTCCGCTCCCGATGAAGGTATGACTCGCGGCTAATCCAGCTAGGGGTCCTCTGGTCTTTTGAAGAGTCCCGATTTCTCCTTAGTCGCCCTTCTTTCCGGTCGTTTGATCATTGATAAGGAATATGCTAATTTTCCACCAAACTGGTTTATGATATTCGCGTGAGTCAGGGAAAGCCATCTTCCATATCCTTTTTAGACCATCCTTGCATATCGGTCAAAGATTGAGTTGTGTCGTGAAACATTTCTTGTTGATGAAGCAACAGGGTGCGGTCGCCAGTCTGTCCATCACTGGCGCCTCACGTAGCCTCATTGCACTCTGCCCGCCCCTCCCCCAGTCCTTCGACGATCAAAAATGAACCAAGAGGGGGGGGCGCGTTCCCGGACCATCAGCTCCACGGCCGTAACCTTGATATCAGTTCACAATTTCGCCGCCATCTCCCCTCCCCCTCCGCTATACACGCAAAAGCCACATTTCGTTGCTAGTCAATGCTGTTGCTCGGATCTATCACCTGGAGTTTATGTACCGCTTGGACTGCCGTCTTATGACCACGTCATTTAGAGTGGGAGACGTTACAGCCGCTGATGATAAGTCCGCCAGGTGGCGCAGTCTTTAGGTTCCTGCACAAAACCTCCATAAAACCCCAGACCAGAGCAGGCACCAGAGCTGTTGCCTCGGGCGGTAGTGGCTGCTGGCGATACTAGGGACACGGTTGTCTTTTGTTTATATACCATGTAGGTATGCGTGAACTAGGTTCAGAGTCATTGGGTTCGAATGACGCGTCTGAGGAAGGGGTGGCAGGTGATTGTCGTGCATCAAAGTTGTCCTTCGTCATGGTCACATGTGACCGCCTGGACGCAAGCGTGCGTCCGTGTCGAAATCAGCTGAGCGCGGACAAATCTCGGGTGGGGTGATGAATGTAAGTGGCTTCCAGGCGCTGCAGAAGCACACGACAGTTCGGCCGTTGTATTCCGACGATGTCCACCGTATGCTCCAAAACAGGGTGGTGCACAGGTGGGGACTGGCCCTGGATTATAGTGAGAGTGGACTTTCACTGCAGCTACCTCACTCTGTTCCACTCCTACACCTGGTTCCAGATAGAGTCAAGAAGACCAGTGTTGGGAGAGGGCAGCAACAGCAGAAAAGGGAGCGAGGCCCTCGGCGTACGCGAAGCACCGTTTCCGGCTCTAAACGCCCTCTTTAGACGGCTTCCGGAGCACCCTGTCCCACAGACAATCGTGACTCGATGTTAACTCCTGCGTGGTACGGCTGTGTATACACCCAAAGCTAGCAAGCCTCGATGCTGCCACGAAGTGTGCCCCTAGACATGTGACGCGATCTGTGGCAGTGGAGCCAGAGGGTTCGCCTGATTCATGCCTCCAGTGACGCAGACTGAATGCCAAATATCCAAGAACTAATTTCATGTCCAGACGAACAGTGAGGTGAAGTTTGAATTAACCACCTCGTGATCGCATCGAGAGGTTGGAATGGGAAGTGAAGGCGTCTAGCTCAAAAAATCGATGCAAGCTATTGCGGTTAGCTTCTAGCGGCCACAACAACCCCGATGCGTCCAACGCAATTGTGAAGATCCCCCAGACCGCAATCACTGACATTTCACCTCAAGGGCGAAGTGCTTTAACGATAACGTGAATTTTACTTGAACATGTTCGAAGAATGCAGTTTGGTACCCGATCACGCCAGGGGCTACAAGAACCACCACCCCCAGTCCGCAGTCTAGTCCGAAGAGTTGAAATACATTGCAGCACACCAGCAGACAAAAAAACGGAAGGACTGGACATTCGCAACCTCTTCAGAGCCAATGTATGCCAAGACAATTTCATCGTATACGACAGGCACCTAGTGGACAGAGGACGACCAAAGGAGCAGCAACCCGAAGTATAGGGGACTATTCTCTAGCTTAAAGGAGTCCCCGACGCGCTTTCTCGGATGCTGCGACCCACTAGAGTAGACACAGGAACAATTTATTATCAGTTGAAGCAATAGAAGGACTAGCTTTTACTTACCGAACTCTTGGCGTTTGTCTATAAAATAAGCTGTGATGATGGAGGAGGAAAAAACGTCAATTAAACCGATCACAAGTTGCAGATCCGCCTACGTGAACCTACCTTGGCAACTCAGAGGCCAAAGGTAAACTCTCAGCTTGCTACGCACGTCGGAGAAGCTGGTCATATTCTTATTCTTCAGAGGGCTAACAACTTGGGCCAGGGAAACTGAACAACAAAAACGTGAGGCTTGAGATTCACCTTGATCTTTGTGTAGCTGATAAAGTTGTGCATCAGTACGTACCCAAAAGAAAAGAACAAGACGGCCACAAAATCTAAGACGGCTGTGCTGACACAGTCCGAAGGTAAAATCCCTCCCCCCGTAAAGGCTCAAACCAATCCCCATTGAGGTGACGACGCATGAAGCGCACACTCGGGGCTGTCAAACCGCCTCCCAAAGTCTCCGCCAAAAAGCCGAAACATCGAAAAAAAATCGATCAGCTCAAGGCCGAATTTCTTTACAAAATGCGCGAAAGCATGCATGAAAAGGCAGCGTTAAAAAAGGTGACAGAGACAAAAACTAAATAGAAAGACAACTTGTTCGCCCACACAGATGAAGGAGCCAAGGGGGAGGGGAGAATTAGCCGTGGTGGCGTGGAATGACGAGGCCAGCAAGCATATCAATGGAATTTCCGTTGGGATGCAGAACCTCCTGGTGCCCCTCGGAGTCGACTACCACCAAATAGCCAAATTCATCGAGACCCGTGAGGGTGAACTCAATGGAATGCGTCGAAGACGACGAGGTGGAGGAGGAGTCGGGCTGATGAATGCGCACTTTCTGATTGCTTGAAAGGGCACAATAAAAATACATTAAAATGAATGATCCCAGGACAAGAAACAACAATGCCAGCTTCGCTAGGATGTGCGGACAGAGGGGCCTTCAAACATGAGGAATTGCTTTTCGTTTCATGAATGTGAGGACTGCATCTTTTCAGATTCGGAATCAGGACTACAGCGCGACGTAACGCGTGAAAGGGATGATAATCGAGTTGAGCCGATTGCAGGAGATAGAAGACGGACCCACAAGAACGTAATAAGTGACCCAACTCAGGAAAAAAAGGACAAGTCAGTGTAATACACGCTTGTACTACATGCCAACGTAACACCAATCCTATCTATTGTGCTCGTTAGCGTTAGCATTCGTTGCCGGGTTAGTAGAGTAACACAATCTTTCGTTGGCGGTAGGAGGACCGAAGGATCGGGTCAAATGGCAACTTTCCAAGCGGCGACTATTAAGACATCACAGCAGTTTCAAAACGCATCCGTTTTACTTGGACAATGAAAGATCGCACGCTGAGCGGGCCTCATTCTTACTCTCGTTAAGGGTTCGAATAAAAGTGCGTCAGCTCAGCTAGGAATAATATCTCAAATAGTGGTCGGCGTGAGGTAAAGCCAACGGATCTCGTAGGTCACGTGTCAGGACAACAACCTATTGTACGAACCTACTAACCCGGCAACGAATGCCGACTCTAACGAAAGCAATGGATAGGGTTAGGATTAGGTTGACGCTCTTCTTTTCTTCATTTAGTCCCATCCATAAAATTCTATTGCCACCGGTTCCGTATAACTGGCTGACCTATCCTTTATTCTCTGAAGTGAGTCACATATGACGTTCTGGCGAACGATTGCATAGTGAACATCAACTAATGACTGAAGAAGGTTTGTGCAGAGAGATGAAAAATTGGAAGTGAAAGTAGCAGCTCCGAAACGATGGACCCTATTCAAGGACCCCAGGCGGAGAGGTGAATGCCCAGCTCAAGATATCACAAATACTCATGGTAGCGGCCGGCAGAACCTTTGCTCGCAACATAACTAATAGACCAATCAGCACAATGAAAACGAAGAGGATGCACTCCCACCCCGTGCGAAGGTAAGCAAAGAGAATTCTAGACGTGCTGTCTGGAGACAATCGAACGGACCAACGGAGTGAAGCAGGGCTGCGTACTCGCCCCCCACTGCGCTAAAAGCCGTGACTTGGAAGGTTGTCAACTGACGAGGTAGCACGGACAACGCAAGCAATTCGGTGCTTGTGTGAAATGGGCGACTGGTGGACTGAGAGTCAGGCTGAAAGTGGCTCCTTTTTAATGTGGCCTCTGTGGCACACTCCCACTTCGTGGGATTCGAACCGGGTGTGGCGCCAGCTAACCACGCTCTCTTCCGCCTCCAGTCTTCTTGGCTTGGTCCCGTCACCGAGCCCAGATGCGGAGGACAGGGGGGAGGGGAGAGAGAGAGAGAGAGAGCGTGGTAGACGCAGCGCAAGTCTACTACCACTACGTGCAAGTCACCGTCCCTGGACATTGTCGGCAATGACGGTCGAACTGTCAAGTGGTCGCCTGTGAGTGATAGATTGAGAAAGTTGCAAATGTGGGCTCAGTGGTCCAAGCCCATGTTGATTTAAGTAGATTAACGCATGGATAGCTGCGGAAAAAAGGAAATGAAAACACAGGCAGCTCAAAACGCCAACAAAATGAGTGACTTTAAGGGCCTTTGACTGCAAGAAGGCCCCAAACGAAGCGACCAAAGACCTCAGGATCCACTCAGACAAGGTCCAAAGAAAACGTCAATTAACAGAGACCAATCCCTGCAAATTCTTTAAAACTCGTAAACTAGTCTGCCGTGATTGATCCGCACACACGTCAGATAATACGGAAAGCTGCACAGGGCAGACATCACATCAAAGATCAACATTAAAAACCTAAAACAAGGCCTACGGGCCACATCCTTGAACACACGACCAAATAATTACTCGCCATAAGTAATAGATACTTTTGGCAGCTTTGAATAATTAATTTGGCACAATCGTGCAAAACTCAGCGTGCACCGTGGGCAAAAAAACCATGAATAGCAAGGGCAAGGCTTGAGCACACTCAATGCTCTAACCACCGGAGCTATGAGACCCCGATCGGGAGTCGGTAGTTTAATCACATTTGGGTCAGATTCCCCGCCATGGATAGGAGCAACACAATCACACCTTAGTCTTGCATAAAACAAGAGAGCACATTTCGACCGGGGGACTGGTGAAAAAATTCGCTGCCGATTCCTACTGTGCGAGGCCCACTGGCAATCGGCCATAACAGAAATTAACTCTAACGGTAGTGGCATTCTGCACTGAATGTGCTGGCGCTGTAATTAACCTTGTGTACTTTGTGTCTCTTGACCTCACTCATTTAACAGCGCTTTTTAGATAGTACACAGCAGCATCTGGATTGTGAAATTTGAGAATAAATTCCAAAAGCATAAAATTGCAAAAGATGATATCTAGGGAAGTGGGGCGTAGTAAAATAACTTGTCAACATACTTGTGTATCCAACAGGCGGTGTACAGTTCCCTAACCTCATGTAGGCCACTGAGACCCTTGGTTTCCAGGACACGGATGAGTTGCTCTAGGTAACTGACGGTGCGAGCAATGACAGCTGCTTCCGATGGGAGCGAGGGGGTTGAAGAGGCCGAAGGACTGCTGAAGGCGGCCAAATTGCGTATTACATCGTGCAGACAGGTAGTGGGCTTCTTATTAGCCACATTTATTCCAATACCTGGGTTGCCGAAAATGTATGAGGCATTAAAGGCAATAATGGCTACTTAAACGAAGAGAGTAGTATATTTTGTAATTTGAAAGGTCAAAAACTAACCACAGATGCAGGAGGCCAGCTTTGGAGAGGAGAAGCTTCCACTGGCAAGGATACCGCAGAGCTTGTTAAAGCGGGTACCCAAGATACCCTCTCCCCTGGGTCCAGACACATCAGCAGTGGCGACCAAGTAGACATCGTTTGGCCATTTAATACCGATAGTTACTCCTCCTGGCAAACGGAGACGCTAAAATGTAGGTAGCACAGTCACGCACTAAAGTACACATTTACCGTCCATAAGGAAAAACATGGAAACGAGACTGAAGTCAAGGACGGCATCAGGGGTTGCTTGAAGTTGAATGACAAGCCATAAGAGGTGATGAAATAATTAGATTATTTTTCGTTTCCAAAATAGTCATATTTTCATTTCGAAGAGGATTATGGCAGGTTTTGCCGGCGTGGGTTCGAAACCCACCGAGGCCCCCGAGTTTTTCACAAGTGGGAAAAAGGAATATTTTCACTTATTGCAGGAAAAAAATTAAAAAACGGAAGAGGCGAGTATTTGGTGACGGTAAGCACAGAGATCGTAAATTAAAAATGGGAGACACTTTAACAAATCGGAAAAAAGGGCTAAGACAAAAAGTTCCACTCATTTAATCGAATTCTCCAGCATCCGAATCATAGGCCCCTGTTATGTGAGCATTGATCACGAATATTCAGTCGTACGGCAGTTATATTCTCCGAATTAACCTTGATTGTGGAACAGCATGTACGAAGGAGTCCTTATTCCTGAGTCCAAACCCTAAACTTAACCCTAACTCTAATTCCTAACCCTACAGGTAACATTAACCCTAAACTCAACCCAAACTTTCCCTAGCGTTACTATGAACCCTAACCTTGTTCTCTCTAGCAGTTTGCGCAAGGACACTATAGATATAACCACCAAACTAACCCCATTTCCCTTAGAGTTTCGCGCAAAGATGCCTGTAGTGTAGGCGTTTCCTGTTCGCATGTCCTGTTTAAGAGACCATATAAGTCATCTTTAGCTAGGTCTCCCTGACAGCTTGACCGGAATCCATTTTCAAGCTAAGGACCCCCCGGTGATTGTATACAGACAAAATTTACCCCGAAATAGGAATTCAAGTGGAACATGGAGCAGGTTATTTGTTAGGCCTTCTACACGACTGGAAACCAAAGAGGACAAGCAGCGCTTGAGGTTGTGTGAAAATGAAAGGTCGGTGTGGTTGAGGCAACGATGTCTGAACTACAAATCAGTTTAGAAGGCCGAGCGAATCAGAGGGTGACCCGTGTCAAAAACACGTGGTCGTACACGGTCTCACAAGCAACACCCCGCTAGTTCGATGGTTGTTACCGACGCTTTCCACGCCGTATGCCCCGCAGCCCAGCGGGCGCAGAGGGGGTGACTTGCGCAGCATCCACCGCACTCCCTTCTCCCTCATGCACCTGGCGTTTCGTAACAGCTGATGAGAGTTGTGGACACACAAAGGATGCGGTATTTACGGAATGCGCTTGAAAACCTGCCACATGCATAGTAAAATCATCGAACTTTGTGGGAAGATTGCTGGAACGCCCCCAACATGGGTAAGTAACGCGATTTTCCTGGGCTAACAGTTCTGTAGAATAGGTCCACTCGCGAGCTTCCGCGTATACCGTCGACCAGGCGCGAACATCTAGTTGTAGGTGGTAGATGCGTTGGCCCAACACGGGGGCCACATCAGGGCACGGCAGGCGTTATTCGGGTTGCGCTCCCATAACAAATGGCAAAAATGGGGGGTGTGGTGGCACGCCTAGGTGCCCCGGCCGCGCCAGCCACCTGCGATCTCTCCCATCTCCTGTCATGACACCGGGCTCAGGTGAAGGAGGAGAGAGTGCGGTAGATGCAGCGCAAGTCTACTATCACTTTAAACTAAATCACGCGCAATTCAACGTCCCTGCACCACCCTTGCGTGGAGCATACGGTGGACGTCGTCGGACTACGACGGTCGAACTGTCGTGTGTGTGCGGTTGTGTACAAATTGAACCCAACCACATACTGCAGTCCTTGTGCATCTGCTGCTGATGGGCTCAATGGTGAACATGAACCGTTAGGTGAATAGAAGTCATGATTTAGGGATCAAGTCGCTGTCCTGGAACTCGACTTTTGTGAACGTTGACATTGCAAATTTTTTTCTGAAAGCCATTATTACTTAACTGTTGTACGCTCTACTACTGACGAAACATTATAAACGCGCGATGGAGGCTGGATGGCAGTCAACAAATGGCAAATCTAGAGTCTGCGTTAGCGTAGTCAACTGACCAAGGGTGAAGGAGACGCTTACACTCAGCAGATGACAATCCTCTAACTGGTTTCCAAGGTCGGCCTTGGCCGCGGGAGAGGGATGCCAGGGGATTCCAATAGCCTCGGCTGTCAGTTGGCGTAGAGCCAGAACTACGCTCAAAGCGCATAGATGCTGTAACCAACTGAGATAATGTGATAATTCCAAGGGCTGGTGACCGCTGCCAGTAACTGTCGCAGGCTGTTTGCTATCGAAGAGGGGCAGGGAGGTGTGCAGACTGAAACAGGCCATTCCACGTGGGGAGATCCAGCAATTTTCCCGGCGACCTAATTGGTGGAAGGAAAAGACAGAGGCAATAGTCCAGACCAGCACCAACGAACCAGGGGGGCGGAGGGGGTACAGACTGGGCTTCCAGACTGTCATACACAAATTACAGATCACGGGAGGGGGGGGGTAATTTAACACGACTGTACTACGTGAGCCACTGACAAATTTCCTGTAGACTCTGATCAGGAATATGCACAGACAAGAGATGTTCACTGACTGGGTCTAAGTGCCTACCGTACGCTGATCTGGTCTTCGTGTTGGTCCAACGCATCTACCACCCGCAATGCGCAACACACCCACACATTGCTGGGTGTGTTGCAGTTGCGCGCGCTCTCTCTATCATCCAACAGTTTGACCGTCGTAGCCCGATGACGTTCACCGATGGTGCACAACAAAAGCCCTCATTCTGGTGTCTTCTGCTTTTTTTAATGCAAATCTGAACTTGACCAGATGATTCTAAGGCCCCGGAAGCGCACAAGCTACTCAGATGCCACGTTCGTATTCAACCAACCGCCTGTAAGCCAGATTAAATGCAGTGTAGAAAACATATTCTGATGTCGAATCAGGCAACTTTGAGACCACCTAACGGCAAGGACGTATCAGAGAAGAAGTAGATGCGATCGCTGGGACAAGAGCTCTATTCATCCGTTTCAGAATCCAACTCGAACCCACCCTCAGAGACAGTATCAGATACGGGTATCCGTGATTATCTTAGTAAAGTTAGTGGGTCGTCAATACCAGCACGTCCTGATGGGACAGCATAAGCAGGGAAACAGGGGAAGGGGGTAATTGCGGCGGGGATGGGGAAATGGGGGAGGGGTAGATACCCTTGCCGGCAGTCTGAACGGAAGAGACGAGAAGAAGACCGGAGTTTCGCGCAAGGTGTGGTTGTATCCTATAGATAAAGAAAAGTGTCAGTTTTGAGTGACAGAGCGGTGTGCAGACAAAAACTGCACTGACAATTTAAGCCGTCGGCCATGCCCCCAGTCCACTGACCCAAACGCTCAGTCACAGGCTCAAGCTGTAAAGGCTGTGATTGGGAAAAGTACGTGCCGCGTGAAATGGGTGTTCGTCAATGTGACCTGATTGCACGACGAAATATGGAAACGTTCCAGTTCACTTTGTTAGCGTTCTTGACCAGAGGCCCGGCAGTTGGGTCAAATCGTTGAACATCTATTTACCAGGGTCCTAATATAAGACAAAAGAGCGATACCGACAAAGACAAGGGAGACTGAAAGAGATATTTATGGCTTATCAATCATCATCAGCAGGTCATAGCCTACGCAAGAAGTTGTACCACTCGAGACTCGAACCCGCGACAGGTTGGTTAGAAGTTCAACCCGCTTGTGGTGTTGGAATTCGGATCCGGTTATATTATTAATGGCGAGTAGGCGCTCAACGATGGGCTACGGGGAACGACACGTCCCGTTCTGCCTTCGGGCTCACTCTCGAGCCCTGCCAGCAACCGCACAGCAATTATGGCCATAGCGAACAAATAACTATTGGTTAGAGCGTTGTAGCCTCGGGTGCTGCAACTGCTGGGATTGGGTATGACTGACTGATTATGTCTAATATGCCAGAAACGGCAATTTCAGTCTCCCTTGTATTTGTTGGTAATGTTCTTCTGCCTATAATACTAGTCGCGGTGCGTCTGCTCACTGGGCTCGAGAGTGAGCTCCAAGGAACAAGTGAGTCACGTAACCAACCGGCAAGCGCCAATCCAGTATTGATTCAAAGAGGCTTCTTCGCTCGAGATCATTGGCCAGAAAAACGAAATGTGTATTAATGCGATGGTCGCGATAAAAACCAAAATAACAAAACAAGTCAGCGATATTTTGCGATGAGATAAACAAAAGTAAAAGTTTACAGCACCCAATTTTCAGACAATTCAGAAATGCCAGGAAAACGAAAGTAAACAAAAAACAAAAAAACATACGAGCTTATGGAATATTTACAGTTGAAAAATGGATGAAAATATTTACCTCTGACAGTCAGTGAAACTAGACCCGAGAACATCAGCCCAAACCAGGGATCGACCAAGGACGGTGGTCTTCAGATTGACCAAATAGTCAGTCCAGGCAAATTGAGCTGGTGCCTCGGCCAGTGAACGCAGGACAATAAATTTTTGTGTTGGTGACGGCAGCAACGACCTCAATTGAGTGAACATCTAAAGACAAACAAGGACAGGTAAAATTGAGGGTAATTAAGTCAACTCTTCTCTGTCCCCGATCGAAGAATCCCGGTCAAACGCAACATATGGCGTGGAGATTTTACCCAAATGAAAATTGATGTGCGCCGTTTAGATTGGAATGAAGCTCAAAGGCTTCGCCTATATTTCCCTTAATAAAACTGAACTGAATTCACCGAGTTTATTCTCGAGGATTGGTTGGAATTTACGGCCGTATTACAGGGACTTATCACCAACTACTGTTCTAATACGAAAAAAGGTCACCAACAGGCCCCAGTGGCTAACGACCACACTGAAGAGGGAAGTAATCCGCAAGCGAAAGCTGTGGCAAACTTATCTAAGGGAAAAGACCATCGAATCGCTGAGGAAGTACGAGACGCAGAGGAACAGGGCAAAGACCAAATTTTCGAGAGTAACTTGATAAACCCGAAACTCTTCTTCAATAACATAAGACAGTGCACTTGAAATAAAGACCCCATCCCTTTGTTGAAAACGGATGAAGGCGTCGAACTTTGCAAGGACGAGGAAAAGGCTGAGCATCTATCTGAGTTCTTTCAGTCGGTTTTTATGAGAGAAGCCAATCTAACCGCTGATAACTATAGTGTAGAAGAGATCCCGACAATTTACTCAGTGGTCATAACAGAACCTTTTGTTCTGCAGGAACTACTGAAGCTGGACGAAACCAAATCGCCATGTCCTGATGTAATACCGGCAAAGTTGATGGAGCTGGCAGAACCCTTGTGTCTACTCTTCCGAGCCTCCCTCGCTGCAGGTAGATTGCCACGCGCTTGGAAAACTGCGTGGATTTCCCCGATACATAAAAGTGGCAGCCGGGCTTCCGCAAATAACTACAGGGCGGTAAGTTTCACCTCCATATCTTGCAAGATTATGGCGCGAATCATCAAACGTGAACTGATGCAGTTTCTGGAGCGGCATCATCTCTCTGACGCGCAGCACAGATTCCGCAGAGGAAGGTCCTGTTTAACCAATTTGCTCTACTGTCTGTAACGATGGACACGAGCGGTCGATGAAGGAAATGCGGTGTACGCAGACTTCAAGAAGGCCTTTGATAGCGTGCCTCACCAGCGTGTCCTATACAAACTCAACGTATTGTTGTAAGGGGCAAGCTTTTGAAGTGGATCGAAAACTTCTTGATTGGGCGATCTCAGATTGTCCGTCTTGGCGATCAACAATAGGCAGAGGTGGCGGTGGAGAGTGCGGTTCCTCAGGGCTCCGTCTTTGGCCCTATCCTCTTCCTTATATACATTGATGACTGCGTAACTGGGTTGGACTGTGACACCGCCATGTTTCCTGACGACATAAAGCTTTGGAAGGTCATCCACAACGAAGCTGATGAAGCAAATCTACAGGCGAACTTGCATCGACTCGAGGAATGATCGCACAACTGGCTCGTCCCATTCCATGCAACCAAGTGCAATATTCTGCGAACCGGTAGAACCAGCTCCGTGCACCAGAGAATTTACTATCTGGACCATACACCGCTTCCAGAGGTAGAGGCTCAGAAAGATCTAGGAGTATGGATCACACCCTCACCGAAGTCATCGTTCCATTGCTCAAAAGTAGCAAAATCCGCCATGTCCAGCTTGTTTCTAATTAAGCGGGCGTTTACAAAGTTCGACAAAGGGTGCTTTAATAAGGTCTTCGGGATGTTCATGCGACCACAATTGGAATTTGCCATACAAGCCTGGAGACCGTGGTCTGTCAAAGACCACAGCACCCTTAAGAAGGTCCAAAGACGTGCAACCAAGCTTGTTTGAGGTCAAAGCTACCTGCTTTACGAGACACGATTGACCAATCTTGATCTTTTTCCTCTGGACGATAGACAGTTACGTGGCGACCTAATACAAGCACTCGAATACTGCGGGGTCTGGATTGTTGCCTTGCATCCGGCGACTTCTTTGAGCTGGCCACTACCACTACTTTGAGAGGACATCCTATCGAACTACGTGTGACTGGCGCAAGACTGAACGCAAGAAGATTCTTCTTATCCAACAGAGTGATTAATGCCTGGAAGGCTCTGCCTGAGGACATCATCATTTCCCCATCCGTTGACACTTTTAAGCGGAAGTTTGACCAGTACAACCATATGTACCAGCACGACATCAGAAACGAACACATTTCCTGTAACCTATCCCCATTCACAATTTACGCGTTATCGAACATACTACTCCCTATTTTTGAGTAATATTATTATATATATTTTTCGTCCGATGCCCTGTAGTGACGGGAAGGTAACCCTCTGTCCAACGTATCGGCCTTTTTTTTTAACTTGCAATGTCATTGAAATCAATAGGAAGTTCAAAGACGTCGCCTACCTTCCCCTTAATAAAACTGAACTGAACTTTGAAGTAGACTGCCTGAGGCTACGTCAAGACCTAAGCTACTCAAGAAGGGAAAGCAGTGTAGAGAAACAAAGCACTTGATCAACCAAAAATCAGGACTGACTACGATTGGTCACCCAAAAAGCGAGAATTATTTCCTGTAGGCCAGTGGGTTTTCAAAGCTGCCTTATCTCGCTAAGTACGTTTACTAGACACTCTTCCAGTACAGTTGCCCAAGTGGCATTCCTGGGGAAGCATCGCAGCGATTTCGCGATGAAAAACCTTGAGTGGCAAAGCATCCAGGACGGTTTATTTTTCGAGATCAAAGACGTCTTTCAAGCTGAAGTTGTTCCGCATGGCAGCACAGTTAACGAAATTTTACTATCTGTAAGTACTGACGTGATTGCGTGAGGTAGTGAGAAAAAAGATCCGAATCGCGACAATCCGACTTTATCCTGCGTACAAAACCAACCAGTGTTTTCAGCAAAAAAAGGCATTGCGACGGTTTCTCAATCTCTGCGGATCCTTGTTGCCAGGAATGAAGTAAAGCGAAGAGAAAAGCTTTTTCGGAATGTAGAAGAGGCTAAGAAAATATCGTGGGAGGCAATTCGTAGCAGTAGTTCAGAAGGACAGCATTTTGAAGAGGATTAATGTTTTTAAGATATTATCTCATTTTTGTGGGGGCGGCGTTTAATACTTTGATCACACTCTTTATTTTCACGCTACTTGTGTCTCATTGACAAAAACTAACAAACTAACACCTCGGAGGCTCAACCCAAACTCAAAGCTCGCAACTCATATTGGGTAAACTAGTCATACAGCTGACATTCAAGGAGTGATCATCTTAGGACTCGGCACCTCTAAAGCAAAACGACTGACGCTGGAGGTATTGTATTCAGATGCCAACTCTATCAACGGGCATTTAGACCTTCCTCCAGCTTACAAAGTCCTGTGTCATTACACGCATAAACACCAGGACAAGATGGTAAGACTGAACTTAAGGGTTGTGATCGGAGACGGCCCCGCGACGAACCCGCCGAGTTACAAGCATCCACGATCGAGGTGACGGCGCGTAATGCCAGCGACGGTCAAACCCCACAAACATCCGTCAAGAGGCTGAAACAACGAGAGATTAAAAAATCTACCAATCTATAGCTGAGTAGTTCGGCGAGTCATTTAAACTTCTGATCGATATTCGGCATTAAACATTTCGAGAATGAAGACCCGACCAAGCTCTTCGAAACGTCAGCAGCAGTGCAAATACGTTCCGGAGAGTATCTCCAGGTTCGTAAACACTAAAGTCTTAGGAATTGAGTTAACGCACCAGTTAGAAACCATTCAAGTCATGATTCTCAAGACAGTTCAAGTAGGCGACAACGGTGGGGATCGGTTGTAGTGGTCGAGTGGTCATTTTGCACCGGTCCTCCACATGACACAGACAACGGCATTTCCACAGCCTAGGCCTCGTTTGGAAACTTTTCCCCTATAGCAGAAAGCTAGCCTCGTTTAGGTAGAAAGCAAAAAAACATCCTATCCTGACCAATTTCCCACTCGCACGGGTCTTTAGATGTTTGTTGAGGAAACGATAGTCACTTCGAGCTGCTGGAAGTGCTGCCACGGATCGTAACGCGTTGAGAGGCACTATTCATAACACCTGCTAGATTAGTAAAGAAAACGGTCAAATATTGCACACGGTGATGCAATTATATATATGCGGGATATAGGGTTGTATTTTGCCCACTGACGAGCCTAGACAAACGTACGGTATACCACATAATGAGGTAGCACATCAGGAAGCGGAAGCTAAGCAAAAGTTTATTTTTTAAAACGTCTGACTATGAAGTGCATGGCCTCTAGTTGTAGGCAAGGGTGATTCAAAGGCCTTCAACCAAGTATTACCTGCAAGCTGACGGGTCGAGCCGAAATGCAGAGGTTCGAACGAAATTAATTAAAACAAAGGCATTGCTACTGAAATCAAACAGTAGGAGTTAATTACAGATTGGGGACATACGTACGTCGCCATTAGGGCTGTTGAGGGAGTAAGCATAGTAGTCAGTTGGCTTTGGTGGCTGGCCCGGTTGTTCAATGCCGTTCACTGCAGCTCCTGGAGGGGAAGTTCGGATGCCAAGGGCTTTCAGGACTGTTCGGAGACACAGAGCATCCAGATCCTTCAACTGGAGGAAGATTTAGTTCAGTTTTATTAATGGAAAGATAGGCGAACGCCTTTGAACTCTCTATTGGTTACAAGGTGGTTCAGAAAGTATCGATACATAAGGAAAATTAAAAAGACATTGTTTGCATAATGACATGGGAGAAGTAAGGAGCCATCGACAAGTCTAAAACAATACACATAAAGGGCTACTCCCTTATTGAGAGTAGTATAATTACATGCAATGGGGTTGTAACTGAGACGCTTAATGCGCGTCCAGATGACGGAGAAAAGGCAAAGAGAAAAACTTGTAGCAATTTATCTGCAGACGAACTTGCACGCTAGAAGAAAGTGCCGAGTTACGCCATGATTTCGTTCGGTTTTAAATTATTCAAAATTGTATCTTTTTACTAATAGATCATTCACAGAATTAATCATGTATTCTCCTTTGTTGTTCGCAAGCTCCGCCCAACGTTCGGACAGCTTTTCAAACCCGTGTTTTAAGAAACCTGCGGGTTTGGACGCAAAGGATTCATCCATCCAATTTTCAAGATCTGCATCATTATGTAAGGATACTTTGGTCAAATTATTTTAGGGTGACCGAAAAAGATGTCAATCAGATGGCGCAAGGTCCGGAAAATAAGGCGAATGTAAAAGAAGCTCCAAGCCGAGCGCTTCAATGGAATTTTTGGGGAATTTCGCGATGTGAGGTTTGGCGTCGTCATGCTGCCAAATAACACCATTTCGAAAATTTGGTTATTTTTGTTGAACTGCTCTATCTAGACGGCGAAGTTGTTGGCCGTTAAGATTTTCTGGTTTCTTTCAAGCAAGTTACGGTGGATAACTCCCACCGTATCTTATCAGACAATATCGGGACAGTAATGAGACAGAAAAATTTGCACGCTGAATCTTGCTGTTCTCACTATAAGCGGACAGAACCGAAGAATCAAGTTTTTGGACCTTTCCCATCCATTCCAGAGGTCGAGCTATTGTGGATTCACCGCATACAATCTCACTGACAAATTCAAAATTGTTGGACGGGGATCTGCATGGATAAAAGCATCAAGAAGATCCTCACCAACGCCTCACTTTAGTCCAGAGCACGGAGTATCCATCGTGCCAAAATCGCCTGCTTTGAAACGGGCAAATCATTTCAAAGTCGTTCTTCCAGCCACAGAATCTTTTCCGTGAACAGCACAGATGTTTCTGGCTGCCTCCACTTCCCTGTCTCCTCTATTAAAGTTGAATGAAAGAAGATGTCGGAAATATCCATTTTGATCAACCTGGTACTCCATTTTCTCTGAGTTTTAAATGATCCAAACATAATTAAAATTACAAATGTTGAAAAAATCCTGAAGCACTTGGGTAGAGGAAAAAAATTGGTTAATTGCAAATCGCACGAAATTATGATACAACCGAATAGTTTTGAAACGAGAATAGCTACTTTTCTGACTTTTTGCGTCGACACAGGAATCGAATCAGGAGGAGGCCAGCGCCTCCCTTAGGGGTGGTATGTTAACGTAACTTTAAAAATAAAAAACGTCTGTTAAATTAAAGCAGGGAAAGCGATCGAGCAGGCTACACAGGGGTGGGTGCGTGGGTGGGGGGCGAATTTTACCCGGACGACAAGCATCGATGGGGGTGATTTTGCCGGTTCCTCGCCGTGAACCTCCCGAGGGCCAATGTAAAGGGAAAGCAGAGGTTTGGCCGAGACGGCATTCTCCCCAGGTTCTGGACGTAAGAGGTCCCATGTCCACAAGCCGGTGTCTTTGGCTCCAGAGGCCGACACGGTGGCGATCAGAGGCAGTCCGGAGTAGTCGGACGAACGTACATGATGCTCCAAAGCACCCAGGGTGGGTTTGTCGTGCTTTCCAGTTTTGCAATTCTCCTCCTCCTCCTCCTCCTCCTCCTCACCAGTGAGAATTAGGAGGACCTTCCCGTTCTCCGTCAGATAGTTGATTAACTACAAGGGCGAAAAAGAAGAACAGGATGTCGACAATCGGCAGAGAGGACGTTTTCCAAGCAATTGTCGTGTCTGAATACTCGATAGTGCTTCGTGAGCGGGTTTCAGAAACTGAAACGCCACAGTTTTCTGCTCTTAAACGTACATAGGTTGGCCTATTTTGCTCATAACACACTATTTTTCACCCCTCGTCAGCTATGTGAACTACAATAATGAGGTTGTCGACGCACGAAGGAAGTCAAAACCGGCGTAAATTTTGCGACCCATTCACTGATGATTCTTTATGATGTCGGCAGTTGCAGCTTTTGACCATTATGTATCGTTTGTCATCTTCAGGTGTTAAATAAAGCCTATATAGCTTATAGGAGACATTAAAAACCTTCCAAAGAGGGCTGGGAGGGAGGTCGCTGAAACGTCCAAGCAAAGCACGAGCCATATTGCGTAGTGCCTTGGACTTCTAACCAACAGGACGTGGGTTCGAGCCTCAGGTGTTGCAGCAACTGGAGCTGGGTATAGCTAGCTGATGACGGCTAGTAAGTCGGAAATGGCTACTCTAGTCTCCTCTTTCGTTGTCGGTCATGCCCCTCTGTATGGGCGGTGAGCAGTTGCTGGCGGGATTGAGAGAAAGCCCTGAGTCGATTTCCACCGTGTGCCCCACAGTGGGCCTGGTGCAGGGACGGTGACTTGCGCGTGGATTATAGTGCAAGTAGATGGGAGATGGCAGGAGTACGAGACGGTCGGTGAGCGCCACACCACCGCACTATGCTTCGACTTGGTCTTACCCTGTCCTCGCCGGAAAGGTTAATCGCTGACTTCTTCGCGGTGCTAACAGCAGCGGCAGTTTCGCAGAGCACCAACAGCTCCGTCGAGGCCTGCCACACGTCAGACGTGAAGTCCTCCACGGGAAGCCGGTAGACCGTGTAGACATCGGGATCGGCGATAGCTCGAATGTGGGGCAGCAGTTGGTCGAGACAGCGTCGTTCGCGACCCTTAAAGACATTCTCAGGGGGCAGGTGACAGTAGATGTTGGGCGGTTTGGTATAAAGCTGGGGCCTGATGTGCTTCGGTGGTGCAGCCGCCGGTGTCGAGGTTCTAGGGCTACTGCTGCATAGTAGACGCAAAATGGGATTCGAAAACGTTGCCCCAACACGTCTGGAGAGGAGGAGAGATAAAGTAGATAAGAAGCTACAACATTAACAGTCGCTTAAGACGCATTCCACAGGTTAGCTGTTGTTGACTCCGACTATATACGCGTGACGTGTCTTTTCTCTTGGAAGCTTTATCCACCGTTGATAAACGCTCACCGATCGCTTACGAAACTCACTCGCCTCAAGCTGTCTTGGGGCTCACTCTCGAACCCCGTTGGCAGCCACACAGCAGCTGGTATCGTAGGTAAACGAACACTGCCAGCAAAGACAAGGGAAACTGGAATGAGCATTTCTGGCCAGAAATGTTCATCTGTCTACGATAGTAGCCCCTGCATGGCTGCTGGCAGGGCTCGAGAGTAAGCCCCAAGGCAGAACGGGACTAGCGAGTTCCCTAAGCGATCGGTGAACATTTATCAATGAATGCAAGTCAACATTCCCGAGATAAATCGGCAAGACAACCAGCACGAAGCTCAATGGTTAGAAGGTTGAACTTCTGATCAACACATCGTGAGTTCGAGCCTCGAGTGGTGCACCACCTGGGATAGGGCATGACTAGCTGATGAGGGCCAATGAGTGAGAAATGGTCATTTCAGTCTCCCTTGTCTTTTCCGGCAATTTTCATCTGCTTCTTCCATCAATGGTTTCAACCCCTCCCGCTATTCACAATCACAAGATATTCCTGTCACGACAGGATTTCAGTTTCTCAATGAGTTTCTTTTCGGCCGCCTGTAAAACTACACAGAGAAAAATGGCCAATTTAGTAGTATGCATTTTTCCCATTGATTTTCCGATCCGTTATAAATTCAAAATTATATTTGAATAAAAATATGCCATCTTGTACACCGTTAAGGCAAATGATGTCTACTATAAGCTTTACATTTGAAGAAATGGTATCTATTTGCTTAGAAAGTTTCTAATAAGGAGCTTTTTCTAACACCGCGTAATGCCCATATATACGATACCCTGGATATAGGCGAAGATGCTGGCCACAGGTGTTGAGATCGAAGGAAAATATGAGGCGATATCTGGGAAAGGTTTACTCGTCGGACGTTTCACATTCAGACTCGACTGCATCATCTTAGATAGACAACCGGGAGCAATGTGTGATGGAAATAAGCCCTTCTTTCTAACTTCTGAGAGAACCACCCGTCTCTCTTCTCATTGGCTCTCCTATTGTGCGCAAGTGGTGCCTGACGACCTCGTTTGGCGCTGCTAGGTCGATGCTGCGGTTGATCGACCCTGTGTCTAATTGTCAGGCTTCGAATATTTATCTCGTCAGTTTGCTTTCAGCTCGGCCAAGCACTCGGGCACCGTTAAAAACTAGCAGATGATTGTTTTTCAGACTGTGCATGGCAACTTACCATCGTGCATCATTTTGCTTCCCAGCTAATGCATGCTCGTGCATTCGCGTTCTCAGTCATTCCGCGGAAGTTGACGAGACAGTATAGACAGCTGAAGCGCTAAATAACGCTTGTCGGAGGTGGTCGATCCGTGGGCTGCATCAGTAAACGGCCGAGAGTGGTCTCCACCCGGTGGTTAACGCTCACGTTTAGCGGTTTTAGCACGAGCATGCTTAGTCATAAGGTGAAATGGTGCACAGTCTGCAGAAAAAGAATCGGTTAGTCTTTGAAGGTACCAAGTGCTCGACGAAGCCGAAAGCAAAGAGGTGAGAGAAATAATTGAAGCCTGGCCATCAGATGCCAACTCGAGCAATCGCAGCATCGAACTTCTAGCGTAGTGCGAGGCCGTCAGACACAACTTGCGTTAGAGAGGAGTCACTGAGAAGCGAGAGTTGTTGGCTTATCAGGAGTGAGCTAGAAAGTCATATTAAATCATGCATTTGCTCCGGCTGTCTATTTTCGATGATGCGTTCGAATATGAGTGTGAAACGTCACACCAGTAAATCCTCTTTCATCCCATATATATATATATATATATATATATATATATATATATATATATATATATATATATATATATTTGCATTGATTGTTGCAGGGGAATGGAATGGTAGGACTTGACCCGGGGACTTGTCAAACAGTCACCTTATTGGTCAGTTTGGGTTTGGTTCTCGATGCGACAATGGTGACAGAATGCTGAATTTTGCTGATCAGAACGGACTGTTTTTCACGAACACGTGCTTCCAGCCCCGCCACAAACATCTAATGACTTGGTATTCAAACGCTGGTCATATCGCAATTCAGATCGACTAAATTCTAGTTGGTTCAAGGTTCCGCAGTTGAGTTCACGAGAGCAGATAGATGCTTGATGCAAAAATTGGTAACGCCCATGGGTCTGAGCATGTTCTCGTTCGCACACGTCTGAAAGTTCACCTCTAATCTGCACCCAAAATGTCACATGCATGACGTCTCGATGTTGCAAAAATCCGGTAACCCAGCACTGCCGAGGCCCTGAACACAGAAATTCGATCCCATTTTATGACCCGAGCCGACCGAGAAGGCAGTGACCAACGATCATCACTGAAGACATCCGTATATAGGGCAGCTGAGAAAATTCTCGGATTCACCCAGCGGTGCTACAGTAACTGGATCAGTGGACGAACCCAGCAGTTGTCTGGCCGGACATCTCGAGCCAGGTCCCACAACGATGCATCCTTCCACTAACTCCCGAATATTACAGCAAATTCAGTTAGAGATGATCGGCGGAAATATTGGTCTAGAATAGCGACGTCCATGGAGCAGGTCTCAAACGTTGGTGACACACGTAAACTCTACCAAATTATCCGCCAAGTTAATGGAAAGCCCTCGACACTTATTGACTCTGTTCACGATGTGAATGGTGGCTTTATTGCTGAAAACTCGGCAAAGGTCGATCCTTTGCAGCTGAGTTTCCTGCCTCTCCAATCTATGCAGTGTCGTGTGACGCCCCCTTCCGAGGAATAAGTTGCCAATTCAATACAGAGGCTGCACAAAAAGGCACCCGGAGAGGACGGTATTCTCACAGAAATCTGCAAGGCATGTATCGACACTGGCGCCCTGGCTCCATGAGGTGATTGGGCAAGTGTGGAGAGACGAAGTAGTTCCCAATGACTGGGGTTCGAGCATCCTCCTGTCTGCCTTCAAGAAGGGAGATACGACGAAATTTAAAAACTACTGCGGCATAAGTCTCATCGATGTTGCTGCTGGAATTCACTGTTGTCGACCTCGGACGGATTCAGTCCGTACGTGACTAGGACGGGACCCAAGCAAGCCGGATTTCGAGCTAGGTGTGGATGTGTGGACCAGATATTCACTCTGAGCCGCATTCTGAAATTCCACCATGGCTACCAGCAACCGACGACCTTCTACAGTATTTACCTCACCACTGCGTTCGATTCCGTCCATCGCGAGTCCCTGTGGCGAATAGTGGAACTGGATAGTGTACCGGCGAAAATCATTGCCTTGATTAAAGCCTCCTAGCGCTCTACCACTGCACGAGTCCTCGTCCGTGAAAATCTCTCCCAAACCTTCGATATCTGATCTGGTGTTCGACAAGGTTGCATCCTGTCGCCCATTCTGTTCAACTACGCCATTGAACGGATTCTCGGGAAGGCCCTACACGGTTCTGATGGTGTGAATTTGTACCCGGACGCCGCCTGACTGACCTAAACTACGCCGACGATATCGCCTTGCTAGCCGCAAGCTTTAGTAATCTACGGTCTGTGGTGTCGCGGGTGAATGAGATCGCTAATTCAGTCGGTCTATCCATAAACACTGGGAAGACCAAATTGTTTTCAAGCTGCATCCCTGACCAGGAGAGAGCCCCCTCTGTCGACTTGAAGAAGTGGACAGTTTCAAATAACTTGGGGAAAAGGATGCGGCCGAATGGTTGGAGTAAGGACGACGTTGTCTCCCGAATCGATGCTGCTCGCTAGGTTTTCTAGATCCGGCACGACATCTCCGTCACCAAGAAGATCCGTCCAGTCGGTCCTCCTTTACGATTGTGAAATCTGGAGCTGTGCGTGTAGAAGATGAGCGAAGGCTTCAGGTATTTAACAACCACTGATTGAAGACCATCCTTCGAGTGAAGTAAACAGACTGCGTCGCAACTGATACAGTCCGCACTCGTTGCGAAAACATCGCACGGACATCCCTAGGCATCCAAGAAAGACAAATGAGGTGGGTTTGGGGACGTCCTCCGTCGCCCGCCTTACGAGCTGATTTCTACTGCTCTCGATCCGGTGCCATTTCCCACTTGGAGGCGTCGAAGAGGACGTCAACTAAAAACCTGGCTCAACACGGTTCGGCATGATATAGAGGCAGTGCTTGGACTTTCGGTATTCGACGTCCATCGCTGGACAAAAGTAATGGGTTGAACTATCTAGGTCTACCACGACGAATCGTCAGGCGTGGAGACATCATCGAGGCCGGCTAGATCATACATGATCGCAGCCGTAACAAGTACATGAAAGTAAGTACATGAAAAGTTGTGGTTTCTGTCCTTTTACCGTAAATACAATATATTTAAAGACTAACTTGTTGTTCGCTAAAGGATACTCTGCGCACCGAACTCACCTAACAATATAAAGTTGAAGGCCTAAATCTGAACATTTTAAACCAAAATTTGAGTGGATATTTTGAAATGCATTTGGTATTGTTATTTTTGTTTTAGAATTGATTCGACGCGCAGTAAGTCCTTTACTAAGGAAGAATGAATTCTAAGTTTTACTAAATGCCAGATTCAAGAGAATTCGAATGTTTTCTGATATCTATGTAAATGCCTACGCAATGTAATATTGCAGAACAAAACCTATTGTTTTTGTGCGTTCTGTTGTAAAAAATACATTAAAATACTCAAAATCAGTTTAAAATAAATGCCTGCTGGAACCGAAAAATCTGATCTTGGGTCAATTTTGAGTATGAGTGGGAGTGTGAAACCTCATATGAGAAAACCTTCTTCCCATCGTATCTGACGGTTTATTAGTGCAGTTTATGAAGTAAAAAACATGACCTACATTCATTGCAAAATCCGTGAGTCTTTATATGCCGTCTTGTTAATAGCATACAGAAACGCATGGTTTTCAGCACACGGAAAGTACACAGCATTTGTTTTGAAATTTTAGGCAAAGTTGCAACGGCGAGTCAAATTGAAAATTATTCGGGACTTGAAAAAGCGAACAATATTCTTTTTGAAGAGGAAATAATTCGCTATAACGAAATAATAATGTTACGCATGTTTGCTAGAAAATTTATTCAGATTTATAAGGCCATCGAAAGTCAATGATAAAAATGCAGAAAACTTAAGTGGCCATTTTTTACCGAATGTAGTGGTTATGAAAGTGGCCAGAAAGAAACTCGCTGAAAAACCCGGCATCCTGTTATAAGTTCAAAGTTTCCATAAACGTTTCAGAGTTTCGGTTAAAGTTTCACGGGAGAGACCGGCTACTGTAGGTCTTCAGCTACCGATCAAACGAAAGAGTCTACAGGACAGGGCCGTTTACCTGGACATGTGCAGTGGAAGACATAGTCTGGTAGTGGATGCCAGCCAGCTCCATAGTATTCTCAATAGCGTGTGTATTTTTCGAAGTAGAAGTTAATATTACACGGGTTTTAGCGTATAGTTACTAACAGCAGATCCCCTATCTCATTGTCAGCCGAAATTCTGAAATTTATTTGCGTTCCGAATAAATTATGTAAGCAGGGTTGTCTTTTTGATAATTTTGCAGTCTAATCCCAAGATATCGCGGTCAAGTCAGGATGCTCGCAAAAGCACACGGAAAAAAACGGCTCCTGAAGTAGGATACATTTTCGGGTGGATTTTCGACGTCCTTATTCATTCATATATGTTATATAGAAAACATGCACAAAAATAGCAATTCTTATATTCGTTTGGCAGCAACTTACACCTTCATATTTCACGCTTGAAGAAAGGATAACATTCAGTTTTAAAGCACCTTCTAAATTGACGAATAATTCGAACCCCACCGGCCGGTACTTTCGAATTCAATTTTTCCAAACTGCATTCTGTATACATTCTGTCTAAGGAAAATAACATATTCCTATGCTATAGACTACAGTAATAAATTTATGGATACGATATCTTATAAATGAACGTTCCACTGTCTTAAAAGGTCTCATAATTGGAATTTTTTTAAAAAAATCGAAAGATACCTTTTACCAAGCATAACATATGAAAGTGTAATTAACTAACAAACGAATACAAGAAAGGATACTTTTGCGCATATTTTCTATATAATATATCAAGGGCAGCTAAAATACATAAGAAAAAGGCATGCTACCTAAGTGGCCATTTTTTTACAGAGTATGTTTTTGCAGGCGGTCAGAAAAACCTTAGTCGATAGCTGCCATCCTGACGTGGATGAAATATCCTGGGATTAGGCTGCACGATAATGAATACGATAAACTACTTAAGTAATTTGTTTGAATTTAAAAATACATTTCAGAATTTTGGTCGACATTTCATGAGACAGGGAATCTACTGTACATGATATATTCTTAAGAGCATATATAAACCATTATTTTATTATTATTAAAGCGTTTGAGTGAACTCACCCTTGGCGACACCAGGCTTCTTTCTCGTGCAGCCAATTGATCGATAAAGCAACTGGGCCAATAGCACTTACGTTAAAACCGTGTTAAAGCCTCAGCCAGATAGACAGTTATATACCGGCAGTCATTGGAATTAACAGTAAGATTACGTCTGTGAACCCCTAACCCGAGACACGGGAATAGGAACGGCCCGCTCAAGTACTGAAGGTGGCCCTGCGCGTAATTCCATGAAGGGTAAATATTCCAGTATCCTAGACCTCGCAATAGCCCCAATGTAAACCTAAACCATGCAGTAGTGTCCCTAGCTCATGAAAGGTCAACCGAAATTCTGAAATGGGTTTTCGGTCCAAATAAATAACCTAAATAGGGTTGTCGCTGATTATCGTGCAGCCTAATCCCAACATAGCTCAGTCACAGTAGAATGCCCACTTTTGAACATGTATCTTTCTAACTGCCCGGGCAAAGTATACTCTGCCAAAATAGCTACTTAAGTAGTATGCAATTTTCCCATTGAGTTTTGATGCTCTTACAAAGTCAAATATATCATATAGTAAGCATGCACAAAATATTATTTTTGTACTCGTTCGGTAGCAAATTACGTCTCCTCCAAAGTTTCTACTTGAAAAAGGGTATCTTTTGGTTTTAAAAAGGTTACTAAGTCACTGAATAATTTTTAATCCTACCGGCCGTTATACCTGAATTCAAGGTCCCCGAACTACATGTTGTATACATTCTGTGTAAGAAAAAATTGCCCGTTTCTCTACGCTGTGAAGAATAAGTCATACAGTTTTCACAAAACGTTGATATAGATTATGAGAATGTTGTGTACAATAAAGGCAAAAGGTTTCTATCTATTATGAATTAATTTTTCACGGTGTTTAAGAATTTCACATTTATAAACTTTTTAAAACCGAATGATACCCTTTCTTCAAGTATATGCTTTAAAGAATATGTATTGAAATATTGGCGTCCCAAGAAATCTAATTAAGTTAAGCTGAAGGTCTTCGGGAACAAAATAACTTTATCATTTAAATTTTAGAGTTTGGTACCCCAGTTCGCCTGCGGACAAATGAGATTTGTACACAAAACAGTCGAACTTAAACAATGCCTAGCACAGAATTCTATTGTTGGCTAAAGTTTGCGCCTATAGGCCTCCAGTGCTTTAATTTATCCGGTCGAAGGTGGCTGTTTTCGCTTCCACTACTTAAGTAGTATGCAATTTTCCCATAGCGTTTTGATGCTCTTACAAAGTCAAATATATCATAAAGTAAACATGCACAAAATATTATTTTTGTACTTGTTCGGTAGCAAATTACGTCTCCTCCAAAGTTTCTACTTGAAAAAGGGTATCTTTTGGTTTTAAAAAAGTTTTCTAAGTCACTGAATAATTTTTAACCCTGTCGGCCGTTATACCTGAATTCAAGGTTCCCCAACTACATGCTGTATTTGTTCAGTGTAAGGAAAAATCGCCCATTTCTCTACGCTGTGAAGAAGTCACACAGTTTTCACAAAACATAATGGATTAGGATAATGTTGTATACATTGAAGGCAAAATTAATAAATTAACGGATTCGATCTATTATGAATGAATATTTCACGGTTGAAAAATCTCACATTTAGAAACTTTTTAAAACCGAAAGATACCATTTCTTCAAGTACGTGCTTTAAAGGATATTTATTGAAATATGGGCTTCGAAGGAAATCTAATTAAATTCTTTGGGAACTTTATAATGTAAAATTTCGAGTCTGGTACCCCAGTTCATCTGCAGACAAATGGGAGTTGTACACAAAACAGTTGAACAGTTCCCTAACACAGGATTCTATGGTTGGCTAAAGTTTGCGCCTATAGACCTCCAGTGCTTTAATTTATCCGGTCGATAGTGGCCCTGTTCGCTTCCACTTGACCTTGAGCAATTTGTAATTGGCATCCAAATCGATATAACTTTTAATGCATGCGTCGTCTGAGTGCATTGCCTCCAGGAATTCGCGGCCCTTCCTTGTTGAACAGGCGCCAACGATTTAGGCATCCTCCCATGCAAATAGCTGTCCTGTGTCCAGTGTGCGCATGGCTGCCTGAGATAAGAGGTCTCGTCTTGTCACCACTAACTGATGTTCATGTAAACGGGTGGATAGAGATATCCTACTTTTGCCACAATAGACTGCATCGCAACTGGTACATGGTACTTTGTAGACGACTTCTTTACTTTTTAAATAGTCGACACTGTCCTTAGGGTGAATAAGCTGGGTGCGCAAAGTTGTCGTAGGTTTGTGCGTGAGCTGTCTTTCGACGAGCTCAGATAAATTCTTTACATAGGGGAGGGTTCACCAGTTTGTTGGTTTTGACGCCTGAGAGGTCATAGCTCTGGCAATACCCTTTTCTTTGAACTGTTGTCGTCTCATGCATCGACGGACAAAGTCAGGAGGATATCAACTTTGGGAAAATAGTTAGAAAAGGTATTTCATTTCTATTCTATATGTTTCTTAATCGGAACAGCGAGTTTTCGGTCGACTTAGCAAGCTGTTAACAGAACTGCGTTTGTGAGACATAGGACGGTTACTCCAAAAATGTAAGATAAACTCGGATTATGGATCTTTACGATAGGCTTAGGTATGTAGCGTCACGTCAGTCTTCCTATGAACAAAGACATCTAAGAACGGGAATCATTCGTCAACTTCTGTTTCGACGGTGAATTGAATTCCTGGGAATGTATAGTTCCGGTTTTTGTGGAGTGGCTCAAGTTGCTCTCTTTTGACGATAACAAATGGATCGTCTACGTACCGTATTAATAATCTTGGGTTAACTCTTCATAGTGTAGTCACAATCATAGGTAAACTCTGGGGAGAGCTGTTGTCTCTAGTTTGTGAAGCACAGCCTCCGCCGAAAAACCGGATATTGGCAATCCCATAGGAGCGCCTTTAAGTTGGCGATAATATTTTTAGGCAAAGGAACAGTTTGTTTCAAGGCAAATATCGAGGAGTTCTAGGAAGACGTCCGCAGGTAAATCGGTAGAGTAGGAGTTCTGCAGTACAGATCTTCGCTAAGTCCAGAGGGATTGACGTAGATGAAGAAATAACGTTTAAATAGCACTATTATTTCGTCATTTACAATTTTGAAGTCTTTTATCTTCTCCAGAAACTGTAGAATCTTGTGATAGGCATTGCGTTAGGTCAACTGTTTTGTGTACAACTCCCATTTATCTACAGATGAACTGGGGCACCAGACTCGAAAATTTACATAATAAAGTTATTTTTTCCCCAAAGAACTTCATCTTGATTTGATTTAAAGAATGTGTAATTTGCTAACGAGCAAGTCAAAAAAATATTTTGTACATATTTACGATAAGATGTATTTGAATTAATAACATAATCGAAAATCAATGGGAAAATTTCGTACTACTTAAGTAGTTCTTTTTACAGAGTACACATTTTACAGGCAGTTAAAAAGATGCTTATTTGAAAGTCGGCTTCCACCATGGCCGAAATATTTTGGGATAAGGCTGCACGATAATCAATAACACAACCCTACTTAAGTAATTTGTTCGAATCGAAGACACATTTCAGAATTTCGGTCCTAAGGATTACTGGAATGATGAATCCGGGTTAGTTGCAAATGACATCCCCTTGCTTGTGGAGGAGAAAGGAAAATTTCAAGTCACACAAACAGGGATGTCTTAATAAATAATATGGTATTCGGTGAAATAACTTTCGATGTTCGGCACTACAAGCCCGAACAAAATGAGCAGAAATCATACAATGGTCCTAACCCGAACCCTACCATAAATCCAAAGCCTAACTTTTCTTAACGCTAATAAGAAACCTAACCGTAAACCTAACCCAAGCAAAAACCTAATATTATTCTCTCTGGCAAAGACAAATGTACTGCAGGTGGTTCTTGTTCTCATGTAATTCTTAACCCTAACTCTAATTCCTAGCCCTACAGGTAACATTAACCCTAATCTCAACCCAAACTTTTAATAGCGTTACTCTGACCCTTAAGCTTGTTCTCCCTGGCAGTTTGCGCAAGGACACTCTAGATCTAACCGTCAAACTAACCCGATTTCCCTTAGTTTCGCGCAAAGATGCCTTTAGTGAAGGCGTTTCTTGTTCGCATGTCCTGTTTAGGGGGGCATATAATTAATCTTTAGCTAGGTCTCCTTGACAGCTTGACCGGAATCCATTTTCGAGCTAAGGACCACCCGGCGATTGTAAAAAGACAAAAGTTACCCCGAAATACGAATTCAAGTGGAACACAGGGCAGGTTGGTTGTTAGGCCTTAACTTCTACACAATTGGAGACCAAAGAGGACAAGCAGCGCTTGCGGTTGTGTGAAAATGAAAGGTCATTGTGGTTGAGGCAACGACGTCTTAACTACAAATCAGTTTAGAAGGCCAAGCGAATCAGAGGGTGACCCGTGTCAAAAACACGTAGTCATACACGTTCCCACAAGCAGCACTCCGCTAGGTCGATGGTATTTATCGACGATGTCCACACCGTATGCCCTGCAGCCTAGTGGGCACAGGAGCGGTGACTTGCACAGCATCTACCACCTTCCATCCTCTCACTCTCACTTACCTGGGCCCGGTTTCTAGATAGAGGCGGGATCGGATGCAGTGACTCCTAAGGCTTAACAGTTCGTCTATGCGTTACACAGACGCCCGGTACACGCATGATAACCGAGGTAAGCACGCTACTAACCTCACTGCCAGAACGAGAATCTAATCTACATGGCAGTTCCCGTTGCCGTGTCTTGCTGTAGGGGTCATATAAATAATTGAATTGAGAGAGCGAAAAGGCAAGATGGTTCCGCTTGGGATCTCGGAATTAGTACTCTCCTTAACCGAGGACAGTCACAAGAAAGAAAATCTTCACCACGCTAGTGCTTAAAAGAGCATTCGGTAAAAAAACTGCGCGTTACTGATGGAACTTGAGTTCACTTCAGCTCGAAAATTCAGCCAGCCTGAGCTAGAACTGATGTCTCATGTACAGGCTACATTGTACGAAAGACAAAATATGGGAATAAAGATTTATCCGCACTCGCCTGAAAACACGTGGGTCCATTGAGGGAACCATGTGAAGCATCCCGGGGTTCGGTGGTAAAACTGCGGTTCGCCTTCTTCCTGACCAGGAGCATGATAACGGAAGGTGTCAGAGCGGTAAACAGTTTATAGTGATAAACAAATATATATATCTCTCTCTCACGCACGTACACACACTCGTATGTCCGATCTGTTAGTGGTTATACGGTATTTACTGCTGCTATTCATATTGGTGAAGGTAAGGAGGTAGGGGAAATCGTGCCTTCACATACTAAAAAAGATGAATAATCCTCACACGACAATCCTTACCAAAATCAATGTGTCCACCTCTAAGCCTGTGAACAAAACACTTGGTCCTCCGTCATGTTGGCTAGTTATTGTCGACCAACAATTATTTGGATGGTGACCTACCTGCAGGGCCTGTATGACGGCAGGAGAAGGGTCCGTCGAAATTTGCACTTCAGTTGGGAGTTGCGGCGCCACGGGAGGCGGGGGAGATAATGGGCAGGTGCTTGATGTACTAATATTTGGGAACCAAGTCTAAATTGATATAGCACTACCTGGTCTCGATCCGTAGCCGCTAGTGAGAGGTACGCGTCGTGTGTATGTTGCAGTAAAACGGCGGAAAATTATTGCATTATTTAACTGTCTCGTAGGCGGTGGTTTAGGACTTGCCAATCACCTCAGCAAAGGATAGGATCGGCTGAAAAATGCGCTGAGCATGTAGGTCAGCGTCTAGTGTTTTATCCCTCTAGTCGTCAGCCAAATAGTTTAGCACTAGCCCGCTGCGGTTTTTCAGTGAAAGCTCATCTATGTGAAGGCACAGGCGCCGTACCCCACACACAGTGTCCTTGCTTCTGTCGTAGGGACTGAAGAACGGGGGTAGAATGTTAAAGGAGGGCAGCGATTGAAGCCAGCAGACATGACCGAGGAACAAGTTGTTTAACTGGGTACAGGCGGACGCATTAAGTTCGAGGAGGGTTTCGTTCTTCTTTCGTGCAAGTAGATTAAGAATCGATCGTCTCTTCCTTAGAGGTAGGCCCCAGTTCCACCCTCTCAGAACATTAGGAGTGAATACTGTGTGACCTCTAACAGATCGGATCAACGCGTGTGTGAGAAGTATTTCTTTGCATATATCTCCAAAAAAGAGCAGCTTCTATACTTATGCATGATTCTTTAAAAAAAGGACATACCCACTTAACATAAAAAATTAGCATCGAAAAATTCTTTAATGTAAAACATTACAGATGCAAGTCAATTAATCTAATGCACCGATGGGCAACAGCGAGCATGCAATAACCTACTTCGCGGTGGAGACCTGCTCTACAAGGCTTCCTTCACAATACAAGCATGCTAAACTATCCCAACACACGCTAAGGAAAACAAATTAGTGTGGTTTCGACAATGGCCAGGCCTCAATCTGAGATTCGGAAAAAGGTTCGAATTTGGAATTTTTGACGGTAACTACAAAGAAAACCCACACAGATTGAAACCCTTAATAAGGTTATATCACACAGAAAGTACAAGGCAATTGCCTTGGTATGCCATTCAACGTTCGACACTGCGAGCCCAAAACAAATGAGCAGAAGTCCTAGGCTATTACCGATTAGGAAGTGAGACATACACTAAATTAAAATGCGAATTGAGAGCAGAACACAAAATGCCTTTGCTGAAGACCTCGGAATCAGAGCTCTCCGCAACCGTACTCTAGGGCTATCACATGGGCTGGAAATAAACTCTAGAATCTGAGCTGAAAACTATGGCCTAAAGTTCCAAAAATGATTCCGCAAAAAATGTGCACGGCTGCTGGAATTTAGCCCGATTATTCGAATAATCCGGCTAAATAGGTCAGGTAAGTTGCAACTAGTCTGACTTCCATATAATGTCCCGCACAAGTCAATTTATGCAAAAGTTCAATCATAGCGAAAAATAATTATAAGGACCCACCCGAAAACAGGTGTCTGTAGAGGGAGCTACGCGTTTTACAAACGAAAGCGCCCTCTAAGGACGGCTCAGAAGTTTGGTCTGCTCAAGGTCGTAAAGGATTCATATCCTCACCTTACCTTCCTAAAAGCTTGGCACTGTTGTAACAATAACAAGGCACTTGCTTACTCGCAGTACAATAATGAGGATATTTCCACAAATACTTATTTAAAAATCGTGAGTGGGATGGTAGGCACGCGGAAAGACCGACAAAGGGAGGCAGAGCAAAGTGTTTTTTTACGACAAATAACGGTAAAACAAAACCCAAGAAAGAATGATAAACAACATGTATATCGAAAAAGGAAGAAAAACCCGAAACCGATTCAGCTAGGAGGAAAATGAAGCAACTTTCTATTCACATAAAATTTTGTACAATGGCTACCTCCTTGTCCCACCACTCCACGATTTGGTTACATATGGCCAAACTTCTGTGAATGCGAAGTGCCTCATTTGTTCGCAAACGCACGATTAAGCAGTCAGTCCTTTGGAATAACCCGAAGGTGATGACTCGGTCTGTGCAGCCTTCTCTGAATCTGGATGGAAGGTTGAACATTTATCTAATGACCCGTAATACACCAGTTTCGAATAGAAAGTACTACATCTGCTCCTGAACACTAGATTTCTACGACGATCCCGATATTATGGGTAAGATATCACTATTTTCATATCCAGATAGATTCTACCCAGTTTTCCCAAATTACTTGCCACTGAGCATTTCGAACATAATTCAGTATAATTCAGTATATATAAGGGAGATAGGCAGAGCCTTTGAAAACCCTATTTACAGATAGACGCTAGCAAAACAAGCAAATGTTACATGGCGATAGTCGTTTTAGTATATCAATCATTGCTGTCGACTAAATATATGTTCATCAAGTAAAAATGCATCAAGACTTCTTTTAAACATTTCAACGCTTTCAGCCTGAACAACTGAGGGCTGGCAGCTTGTTCCATTCGTCAATCACCCTTTGGGAAAAGAAGTTGGCCCGTACTTCAAGTTTGGCGTGATTTCTTTTCAGTTTGTATTGGTGACCTCGGAGACTTGTCATGTTTGCCAATTCAAAAAAGTTGGCCATCTGAAGAGCACAATCAACTCCTCTGACCAGTTTGAATACTAAGATCATATCCCCTCTGTATTGCCTATAAGAGAGGAAAAATTTTAAGTCTTTCTAGGCGGCCCTCATAGGGTAGGCATTCCAATCCGCTGACTAGTTTCGTTGCCCTCCGTTGAACTTTCTCCAGCAGAGCGTAGTCATGTTTCGTCCAAGGGCGCCACGCCTGAACGCAATATTCCAACACCGGCCGGATAAATGTTCCATAAACGCGCCCAAAAAAAGCTCTCCGTCAAAATTAACGAAGGACCTCCTGATTGCGCCTAAAATACACATAGCTTTCTTTGCGATCTTCGCACAGTGCGACGATGGTTTGAGAGTTGGTGTTATCCATATACCCAAGTCCTTTAGAATATTTACCTCCTGGAGTTGGTGACCACTGATGGAGTACTGGTATTCGAACTCAATCAGCCTTCTGGAACTAGACCGCAGCCGGATTATTTGGCATTTGTTAAGATTAAGGGTTCAGCAGCCACTCATCACACCATGTTTGCAAGCGATCTAAGTTTTGTTGTAATTTTTCGCGCATCCTCCGGTTTTTCAATCGAGTTCCATAACTTCAAATCGTCAGCGAACATTACCTTCTCGCATGTCAGACAATCCAGGCAGTCGTTTACGTATATCAGAAACAAAATGGGACCCAGAACGCTGCCCTGCGGAACTCCACTGTGAACGGTTTCCCAGTGAGACTTGGTGTCTCCGATACAAACACGCTGGCGCCTGTCTGTGAGAAAGTCGGCCAACCATTTGAGTAGGTTGCCAGTCACACCCATTTGACGGAGCTTAAAGATCAGACGTTTGTGTGGAACCCTGTCAAAGGCTTTGCTAAAGTCAATGTAGACCGCATCGACTGACAAACCCATTTCTAATGATTTTGTCCAACTTTCCATGGATGTGAGCAAGTTTGTGAGGCAGGATCGACCACTTCGAAATCCATGTTGATATGATTTATGCAAGTTCTTCTCTTCAAGATGCCTCATCAATTCCGTTTTAATAATCTTCTCCATCATTTTGCAACAGATACTTGTGAGGCTGACTGGTCGGAAACTGTTTGGTGATGTCCTCTCTCCTCCTTTATAGATGGGGGTTATGTTGGCTATCTTCCACTCGATAGGCAGAGCCCCCGCCTCCATCGAACTTTCAAATATCTTGGAGAGCGGAAGGGCCAGCTGTTCTGTGAGTTCATTGAGAACTTTTGCGGATATACCATCTGGGCCAGGTGATTTAGTGGGCTGTAGCTGTTTCAGAGTTTTTTTCTTACTGTGTCCATTGGGAACGACACCGTGCTTATTTTTGTTTGTAGATGTGGCAGTACTGTAGTATTCATCCTCGTCAAAAAATGGTTCCTCGGTATACACGGACATAAAGAAATTGGATAAGAGGCAGGTCTTATCAGAGTTATCAATTAACCTGTTTCCCTGATTGTCTTTAAGACAAGGAATGCAGTCGCGATTTCGTTTTGCCTTATTAACGTAAGCATAAAACCTTTTCGAATTTCTTGGTATGTCTTTGACTATTTCTGACTCAAAGTTTGATCTTTCTTTTCTCAGAAGATTCCGACACCGATTTCGCTGTTTCTTAAAAGCGGAAAAATGTTCAGGTTGTTGATATCTGGCATATGTTCTCCACAGTCTTCTTTTCTTCTTGAGATTCCTTTTTATTTCCGATGTCACCCACTCGGGTCGGGGAGACGCATGATCGCCTTTTAAGTGGGCAGAATTTCTCTACCAACTGCTGAATCAATTTACTTATGAAGAACCAGGCAGCATTTGGGTCAGGTACATGTGCAGGGGCTCCAGTCTATCCCATTCAGTAATTCTTTCATTTTGGGATAATCCCTTTCCATACATTTCTCTGCCTAACTGTACGACGTTTTTGGTACAGAAAAAAATGACTGTACTCCCAAGCAAGAACACAATGATCACTTCGTCCAAGCGGCACGTAAGAACTTAATGCAAGGATGCAATTGTCGTCTCTACTAATGATTAGATCCAAACAGCTTGACTGCTGCCCATTTCGGAACCGGGTCTTCATTGTGACATGTTGGGTAAGAAACTCCTCATTTACCAACTGAAGTAATTTCTGTTCGAATGAATTTTTCCGATCGCGAACAGTACATTGACACCCAATCGATATCGGGAGCGATGAAATCTCCAAGTATTAATAAATGTTTACTACGGCAGATTTGCTTTACCTCTGCGATGAGTGCTTCGTCCGTGTCCATTCGCTGACCTGGGGGGTCGATATACCACGGCAATATGGAGGTCTGGTTGGTTTTGGGACTTTCAGTTTACAACAAAGTATTTCGCAAGACGAGATCCTACTTGGCGAGGGCCCATCCGGAATAAAGTCAATGCCTTCTCGTATAAACATTGCGATTCCACCACCCCTACGTCCGTTTCTATCCATGCGGATAAGCTGAAAACCGTCTATTCGGACTTCGGTGTCTGCGATTTGTTCATTTAACCATGTTTCAGTTAGAGCTATGAAGTCAGGTTGTAAATGGTCCACGACCAGTTTAATTTCATCCATTTTTGTTCAATAGACTCTGCACATTTGTGTACATCATTTTTAATCTTGTTTCCTTGCCTCGATTTCTGAAGATTTTTTTAGTTCTGTCTTCCACATGGAGATTTTCTGCTGGATATTTCACAAGATATATCCAGTCTCCTGTCTGAGTTCAAATCTATAGGCATTTGGTAGGGCTTTTAACGGCATGGTTGCCGTCAAATTCACCGGACGTTCCCAGAAAAACGAGCGCGCCGTTTTGACTATTTTGTTTTCTACAATTTTCAAGTTTTGTTCCCCCTCGTATTGACGTCTTTTCAATTCTGCTACCAGTGTCCTCATTTTCATCCGATCGGTGGGAGAGTAATCCGGCTGAAAAAAACTCCACGATGATTCTTTCGTAGTTGGGACTTTCGAGAGAGCAATAGATCTACCTGCTGTTTACTCCCCAAAAACGACTTTTAATGGTCTTGGTCGAACCTCATGCGTTTCATTTTGTAACGAGAGGTCCCAATCGAAAAGATCTTTTTGATGTCGACTGTCACACCAGTTTCTTGCGTATCATTCAATAAATTTTTGGAATGTCAGCAGATCCTGTTTTACCCTTTCTTTTGGCGTTTCCCCAGTAGCCTCGGAGACTCCCTGAACTACCAGACAACATGACCTGTCAGGGAAAAAAACTCGTTTCTGCATCCTGCTTTCTTTTTAGTGATTGAAGGTTGAATCATACCCTTTGATACAGTCTTTAATACTGTGTTCAAATTTGTCTTCATCGGTGAGCCTGTTGGTTCATTTGCAGACATCTCTATGGACCTTTCAAACTGCGTGAGTTCTCCTGACAATGCGTTTGCACGAATAGCACCCGGGAAACCTGCATTTTGGTTTATGGCATCCAGGTCTGTCGATAAGTCGTAGGCCACTTTTTCCGCCATTACTTTGCTGGTTACCATGCCCTGCTTCATTGTTGTTCGATGGACATGTAAAAGCATGCTGCTGTCGCTCGTCCGTGGCAGTAAAGAAAACCTTACGATTACTGTTTTTGACTTTTTCAGAGACCGTCGATCGCTGATTTACTTTTTGTGCAGTCGGATTCTATGTGCATTAGATTTCCCGAACCTGGGGAAACGCAAGACATAATTTCCTCCTCGCTTATTTTTCTTTCTGGTCATCTGTATTTCAACTGACTCAGAGGTTTGTTCTAATGACTTTGTTCTTTTTCTCTTTTTGTTGCGCTTAATGTTGTGCCTATTGACTTCTACCGTTTCCTTGTGATAATTATGTTCAAGCTTGCTGATGTTTTTTTCGGCTCATTCGCATCGTGTTTCGGCGAGTTAATTTTATTATGTTTTATGAGGACTGATATTATTTCCGATAGGAGATCGAGGTCTCCTTCTAATCTCAAAACTCTGGTTGTGAGTCCTCGGCATCCATCACAGTGTGCCAGCCCTTCACTGTTTAGCTTAGTTTTGGTAATGTTCAGTAGTTTACTGCTTTCTTCATTATTGCTGCTTTGTGGTTCTTCTCGGTCTGCTGAGAGTGACTTGAGTATTTCTGGTAAGTTTTTGTCACATGAAATCGAAAACGGTTTACAAAGATAGGAGAGATCATTATTTTTTTGTAGTGTATACTATTTGTTTTTTTCTGCTGGTTTCCCGGGCGTGGCCGAGCGGTCAAGAGCATCAGTAGCTAATCGAGAGGTTGGTGTTTCGAGTCCTGGCTGAAGCGGTGAATAATTTTTTTCGCATGGTCGGGTCGTGAACATTTGCGTTTCCCATGCCAGCAAGATCTATACGAGGATGCATTAAGTTTTTAACGAGCAGCTTAAATTATCAAGCGAATAGTTTACTGAGCACAAAAGAAGTGCTTTTCCGAACCGAATTCACTATCGAATGTTACTACGAAGCAAAGAATGATGCAACCTTCGAAGTGATCCAATGACAACTTATTTCGTTTTAGTCCTGACTTTGGGAACAGATTATTGGCCAAAAAGTCAAAAAGCTTGGAGACGAGCGAATTTCAAACGGAGGTCCAACGACGCCGCAATAGAAACAATATGAGCAATAAATGCGCCTATTCGTTCAAAAACCACTTTAAAAAAACAATAAATGATAGGAAGAATATTCAGGAACGACTCAGCCGTTTGTAGAGGTCAAAGGTCCTGGATAACTTCAGATCTTCAAGGGTTTTGCACTTTTTGGTCCACTGAGCAGTTGACAGTATTTATTGGTGAAGAGGCTGTTTTTTTATCAAGTCGACGAAGGTGATAAACAAATTCCAATTTGATGTCGTTTTTGTGAGGTAATTCGGCACAAGAAAATTTCCAGAAAATTCCAAAGAGCAATTACGTTCGTGCAGTGGCAGTTTTAATGTCAGAATCCGAACAAGCGAAGTGTTAACGATTTTCAAACTTTCCAAGTCGGAGAACAAAAAGATACGTGGTTCCTTTGCACACGATGAAATTTAATCTTACATTGCAATTCTGCAATTGCACTAGATGCGAATGGTAGCTGGGTGCATGCGACTAATTTCAAGTCTATAGGTTAATGTTTATACTCTGCAAGGTCATGGGTAGAATTAAAGCAGACATTGAATGCAAATCATGGAGATTCCCTACTTGGTATCTAACGTAATACAACAGAAGATCCGGCACAACTACTTAGCTGCTATTTCTACGGGGTTGAATAAGAGGGCTCAAACATAGACACGCAGTCCACACTGCCTCTCTGACGTTGAGAAAATTTCATACAATGCACAGGCAGCGATTTTAGTTTGAAATTGAAAGGATTGATGTCAAGAGTAACTTCCTCAAAGGCGTCCAAAATCCCATATTGGCTGATTTCGCGCTTTTTTGCATCAGATAAGTGATACCGAACCTTGAAGTAGTCGTGGATGGATTTCCTCAGTCCTCAATGTGGGTTGACGCTACTGTACTGTTTATGGGCGTTTTCAAGATCGTGACTGTATTCCGGAGAACAAATGATAAAAATATTTCGTTACTGAACCTACTTCAGATAGAGAAATAATCAAATCCTCTACTACACAGTGTGGTTATTGATACCCTTTATCGTATAAGTCGCCTTAAGGAACATTATTGCAGGAATGCGGTTTTCACCTTGAGATCCCAATTCACATCTGTGACAACACTAAAGCTGAGATATCTAAATGTGAAATTATCGGTATGTGTGAGCCAGGCACAAACTGCCGCCACTGACACAATTTTAATTATATGTACAGTAGTTTCTCAGCAAATGAAGGTATGTTTTGCATCTAAATGTTTCAACAATTCCTGCAAGGACTACAGATTCCGCGAGTCCAGTCCATGCTCCAACGACCCTTTGTGAGAGTATTTCCGTCCGACGTCCTTACAGACCACCATCCCCTGCAGATTAAACGGAAGACCTCACAAATGGTCCGTCCCAGCTACTTCGAAAAGTCCTCGAAATTAAGGGCACGCTCACGGCCTCTGGCGATCAGGTAGGTTTAAATGAGCTCACCGCATAGTTGCCTGTAATTGAGATAAAACTCATCAAATCCAGCCAGTCCGGCGTCGTAAGGCAGATGACTAAGATTCTTGATCATATCCATAGCTGTTGTCTGCACACGTTCTAGTTATAGATAATCCATTTTTAACTGCACACGCCAGGCCTGGACGGCGTAGTTCAAGTGAATGCGAACGAAGGTCCTCTAGGTTGTTCTGAAAATTCACTTATAAATGTTTAAGAAGTCTTCGTTTTCGGAGCTTTTAGACATTGTGAACGTGGTAAAAGCAATAAGTTTATAAGAACACCGAAGTCCTTGTATTCCTAGACATTTGAAAGGGGCTGCCCATCGAGAAGGTACTGGAAAGAATTATCTTCCTGAGTGGTCCTTACCCGCCACACGGTTTATTTATGTATTTATTTATTGCCAGTTTACAGGCAATGCCAAAAGGGATATACAGTAGGCGGTTGAGCTCACAGTGAAAAAAACTCATGATCATTCTTTAAAGTGTTTTCAGGAGAAAAAACTGCAGCTTATTGAACAGATTCAAGTTAAGGACAGGGAAGTGTTGACACAGGTGCACGGTGTAGTACTTCTCCTTTCAGTGTTGTGGATCTGGTATTCTGTACTGGCAGCAGGTATGCCGGCGAAGGGCTGCTCGCTGTCGACTGAGGAATAACCCGATTATGGACTGCAGAGCCAGCAATATTGCCTTCAGCATGAAGTCTGGCACAGGATTCAGAGTTCGTGGACGCCATCAGAACCGAAGAGAGCTTCCAGAGAATCTGCACCCAAAATTCTTGGAAGGTGTCCTGAATATAGAAAACTAGTGACAGCTCTTTTCAACAAAGGATAGTTTTGCTGAATTTTAATACTTCCGGGTAGTTTATTCCAGATTGCTATAGCGTTCACCGAAAAAACTGACGGTATCTAACGGTGCGTGCCAAAGGCAGAAATAAGAATACATCTCTATGATTGGTGCGCCGAGAGTGGTCGAGCTGCCTCAGGGATGTAAGGGGGTTGAAGGTAAAACTGCTTAAAAGTTTAAACAGTAAAAATAGTTCCTTCTGTAATCTACGAAGCCACAATGGGTCGAGGCTTGTAAGCTCACAGCGTTGTTGGTAGGACAGGTTTCTGTGCTCTGCATTGAAAACTCTTTAGTAAATAAGTACTGGACTGATTCTATCTTCGTCCGTTCACTCGAAAGCAGAAGGCTTTATAGAAACGATCAGTATTCCAGACATACATTTTATAAAGGCTGGTCCTAATATTGACGGTTTGAAAATTTCTGAGAATAAACCCAGTGGTTTGGCGTGCTTTCGAGACAATCAAAGCGCAGTGCTCTGACAAATTAAGACTACTAGAGTACGGAGCATTAATTTTAAGAGCCAACGAGCAGACCAGCTGCCAAGTCGTTTGAGATTACCTTGAAGTACGTGCCTGTTGGCATCAGATCTAATGGTTCTTCAAAGTATAAAATCAGTGTCGGTGTCTTCAACCCTACCATTCTCTTCCAGTACATGAGTTCATGGCTCTGTCGAGAGCAATAAGCTGGAAAGAAAAGAGCAGCTCTGGCTGAAGCGTTGCTGGTGTCCTGAGAGTAAGTTGTTCTCTCCAGGAACTTCATTGCCACCTAATTAATTATAGTTTTCCTTATTTTACAGCAAATAAAGTTTAGGCTGAAGATCCGATAAATGTTGACATTAATTCGAGCCCCACCATGGTATATCTGGTAGATATTTGTTGTCTTCCATTCAGCTGGCCGCCTCCCTAATTCAAAGGATCAATGAAAGACACTGAGCTACTGGTTTGCAGCATTTGCTCGCAAATTTTCTCAAGCGTATGCCTGATATATTGTCCGGACCCAATGACCTTTCTTATTTGAAATTCTGCAAATCTTTTTCTACGACAGATTCCAGCTAGTGTATAGATTCCAAAACTAGACCGATGTTTAAAACAGCACTATTGATGTTTGGAAACTGAAGCCCAGCTTCCCTAGTGAATACAGAGGTACAGAACTGGCCCGAGCGCTCGGCTTTCTCACCATTTTCAACTACTTCTACACTATTCGCATTCTTCGGAACTGCGGCTGGATTCTTGTTTTTACTCGAATATTAATATAATGGAATACAATCTTGGGCTTATTTTCAGCCTGTTGGATAATTTTGGTTCCATATTTCTTGCTTGCTTGTTGGATCCATTTTTCAACCGCATTTCGTTAGTGTGTAAATTTCATGCGATGTTTTATTAACCCGATTTCCCTAAATATCTTACATTTTTAAAATTTTCTTCTTTAACTGTCTGGTAGCTTTTGTGTCAACCAGACAGGTCCACTAATAGCGTTCCATCAGATCTAATACAAATCATGATAAACCTTCACAAGTCATCCACTGGAACCCCCTTGAGCAAGCAGTCTCAATTCACGAACATCAATACTTTCTTAATTATATTAAAAGTTGCAGTTATCTATTTCGCTGGACTTCCGATCTCTTATTGCTTTGAGAATAGAGCAAGAAATTAAACAGTATCGTGGTATGGTCACTCTGACCAAGAGGTGAACTCGAATACACTTCGTCGATGTTAGGAAGTCTTAATTAAAAACCAGGTCCAAGCCATTGGCTCTCTGGTTCTCTCCATCTCTCGTTGGTGGTCAATTGTAAGCTCCATTAGCTTGCGGCCGAAGGGAGTTAAAGCGACGTTAAGTGTCACATTTCCACAACCTACTGCAGGTACTCTAAAATCTCCAGCAATAAGAACATTTTGGTGTCTAGCCACTTTTTTGACCAAATTGAGGTGAGTTCGCCAGTTGCATTTGGAATTTTTAGTGCTCTGTATATCGTCAGAAATTGTAGGTTTTGTCTTTTATCTTTATCCTGCCGGATTCATATTTAAAAGTGAAGACCTGCGCTCGTGTCAAATGCTGAGATTACTGTCCTTGCATATACGAATACCCCACCTGGCTGTCAATGTTGACGTTCTCTGCAAAAGTGCTGTTATCAGTAAATCGGAAACTCGGTATCCGCGATTTCGGTTTTGGACCGCTTTCTGTTATTGCAACCGCATCAGTGTTTTGAACTGAACCAACCACCTTGCGTTTGTTAATCTGTCCTGTCAACTCCACATAATACGTATTTTATAAATAGGACAGATTTACAAGACGGGCACAATCAAAGTGTCACGGTATGCAAATTTAAAGATTATTAACAACCTCAAACAAATGCTCGCATGTGGAAATGCAGCCTTCCTACAATGCGCCATCAAGAGAACTATTATGGATCTTGACAAAACCCCTTCTCCATGATCATCAGTACATTTTGACGTCACATTTGGAATGCGCTATAAAGATAGGATAAGTTAGGCAATTCTAGTCAAACGTGCCTTGATAAAGCTGAAATGATTTAGGGTTCAATTTCTAATTGTCTAAAAGCCACCTTCAAACCTAGAAATTTTTCATTCAGGTTAAGGGCAGATACGCGTAGCACTTTTATAGGCATTGCGCATATGGAGCAAATGGTGTTGCGGCTCGTCAAACATTTTTGTGAACCAAGGGGCAAGGTGCGGATTTTTGCCATGTCAGCCAGCTGCGTCCTGTCTTACCTCCAGTTTTATTTGCTCTGTCATGACACCAGTTCTAGATGGAAAGGGTGTGTGGTAGATGTCTCGCAAGGCTTCTATCCCTGCAATCTAATCACTGCATTTGCTTCCGGCCTGCCACTAACAAGCTGTGGACATCGGCGAAATCGATGGCCGAACTGTAATGCGCATTGTAATATAGTAGATCCCATGACAGACAACCGAACGAGTATGCTGGCTAATTACAGGGTTAAGGACACTGGGCTTGGTCTGACACTGACAGTTGACCTTTTTGTACTACAATGTCATCTCACAGTGTTTCTTTTACACCAAAAGTAAATAGCCGCTCATATAAAAATCCAGAAACTAGACATATTGCTCAACTTATTTTTTTATGAGCGCAACCCACATGATGAAAAAGTAATTCTCCTCTATAAATAAGAGGAAATTATTCCCAAACACAGGTACGGTGTCATATCTACGGAACTATGAAGATCTCAGTCAGAAGGTAGTGAAATACGGTTGCCATAATACTCGAGTTCCAGGCCTCCTAAGTCTGGAGGAAATGTGACTTTGACAGACTTCAAGGCCCACACGTTGGGCAAAATCTTCATAATAACCATGATTTTGTTCTAAATTGTTCCACAGAATGCACCTGGATTGTATACAGTTCAGTATATTTAAGGGTAATAGGCATTGCCTTTGAAGATCCTGTTGATACTGAGCAATAATAATCCTGAATCCTTTTGGTAAATAGTAACCTGTTCGGGAACTCTGGAAGGTTAGTTCCAATAAAAAAATATTTCATTTATCCGTGGAGTGTTCTCTTACAAGCAAGGTCCCCAAATATCAGGCAGCTAGGAGCATGAGCGCTGACATTAAAAACTTGAGCAGAAATTTCTGTAGAGAACATTTCAGTTTTTTTCAGCTGTTATCCAAACGAACAGGCCCTAACGGCAGTTTGTTGTGGCATCTATGTAAGAAAAACGGAGGAAAGCAGTTTACGAAGGACGCGAAACATGGGAGAATATGCATTTTTTATGAACGGAGGGAGGGTAACGACAATGGCTTAAAATAAATGAGGAGATCGATTACGCCGATGTCTAGGTAGTCCCACCGTCTTTTTCAAGGCAAAGTATAGTGATATAGGAAAGCGAATCCGATCCCAGAATTGACGATGCCCCGTTAGAATAAAAATAATAATTTTAATAATAATAATTGTCATCATAAATAATGACAGTTTACAGACAGCGTCAAATATATAGAATTGATCGAGATAGCGGTAAGAAAAACTCCTGGCTTCTACCTATCGTTACTAGTGCATTAGAGAAATTGGGATCATTCAAGAGAAAAAACTGCAGCCGGTAGAATGGTGGCAGTCAGGAACGGGTAATTGTTGGCACAAGTGCCGCGGACATTTGCGGTTTCCATTCCTTTTCTTTTTTTTTTCAATTCAATTCAATTTATTGAGGGAAATAGGCATGGGCCTTTGAGTACCCTATTTGTAACGTAAAAATTAAGTGCGGTATACAGAGAAACCGTGTGGGTTGCCAAGGTACAAAAAGGCGGTCATAAAAATTTGACAAGTGGTGCACGACTCTCGAGGGTTAAGATAAATGCCTCATCGCTCAGGCTCGTTGCGGAACATAAAACTGTCAAGGTTCCTTTTAAAGCTTTCCAGCGATGGTGACATCACAACGTCTTCAGGGAGGGCATTCCATGGTTTAACCACTCTGACAGAGAAGGAGAACTTGCCCACATCCAGTCTCGCCTGCTGGACACGCAGTTTCAATGGGTGACCTCGGAGATGGGTCGTGGTGGCAAATTCAAAGAAGTCCGAGAATTCCAGGCAACAATCCAATCCCTTCACAATGCGGAATGTCTGCAGGAGATCACCACGCATTTGCCTATAACTCTTGAACCAGAATTCTTTACCACAGAAAGATGCATGAGAAAAAAATCTCGTTGTTTACTAAAGCGGGTTTTGGGCTGTAGATCCAGCAAATTTTCCTTTTAGATGGCCCCTGGGACAGGGCACAGAGATCACAAAATCCCTCACACTGGAAGACGAATTCGGTGGAATCGACACCCAAAATTTGCGGAGGGCGTTATCAATACAGAAAACTAGTAATATTTCGCTTAAACAGAGGATAATTTTGCAAACTTTTTATATTGCTAGGAATTTATTCTAACGTGCAATAGCGCTCACAGAAAAGAACTAACGATGCCTTATTGTGTATGTCAGAGAAAAAGGAAAAAGATGTCGCGATGACCTTTGCGCCGAGAGTGGTTAAGAGGCTTCAAAGTACTAAGGGGGTGAAAAGTTCGACCGTTTAAAATCTTCAAAACTAAAAAACCCGTTTTTAATCGACAAAAGCACAAAGGAACAGGACTTATAAGTTCACAAGGTTGTTGGTACATCACTTTATGTTGTTTCGAGGTCCGAAATCAATTAGTAAAACTCTGCTGGACGTATTCCATTTCTCCGCTCACTAGCACGCCGAAATCGAAATAGAATTGAGCAGTATTTATTTATTTATTTATTTATTTAGAATTTATATTTGGTTAGCACCGGGAAGGTACTGTCTAAGCAAACATTAGTAACGAAATAAAGTTATGACAATGTGTGCAGATAAAATGTACAAATTCATAAATTGTCCTGCTATGTCAACAGTTAGCAATGTTTTAAAATTAATGGTGAACTAGAAAAATAGGCGGTGAAACTCCTACCATGAAAATGGA
>WEDG01002455.1:0-17016 GCA_017591395.1 Schistocephalus solidus | reverse complement strand
ATAAATATCATCGTTACCAGCTAGCCTTTGGAGTCACCATTGGGGAAACTGCGTGTCCAGCAGGCGAGACTGGATGTGCGCAAAGTTCTCCTTCTCTGTCAGAGTGGTTAAACCATGGAATGCCCTCCCTGAAGACGTTGTGATGTCACCATCGCTGGAAAGCTTTAAAAGAAACCTTGACAGTTTTATGTTCCGCAACGAGCCTGAGCGATGAGGCATTTATCTTAACCCTCGAGAGTCGTGCACCACTTGTCAAATTTTATGACCGCCTTTTGTACCTTTGCAACCCACACGGTTTCTCTGTATACCGCACTTAATTTTACGTTACAAATAGAATACTCAAAGGCCCATGCCTATTTCCCTCAATAAATTGAATTGAATTGAATTGAAAAGGAGCTGCAGTTTATTCTCTTGAAAACACCTGAAAGAACGATCAGGAGTTTTTCACTGTCAGATCTAGCCTCTACTGTTTATCCCTTTTGCCCTTGCCTGTAAAGTGACAATAAATAAATAAATAAATAGAAGCATTACTATCAACAGCCGATGCCCGAGGCACAATTTAAACCATTTGCCATTGTCAGTTTTCAAAGCACCACGTATATTTTGGCACCACTATGAATCCGTCTGGTGCAGTTATCTGTCATCAATAACCTGTGCTCCAATCCTCAAATCTCAATTTACTCCTCTCAAACTATGGGTATGAGTCTGAAGTTTCTCAGACTCCCATATAGTCCCTACGCTCTCCATTGATCCAAACTACGCACCGTCTTACACATCGCCTTTGTTCAGCTACCTAACTCGAAGGACAGCGATCAGTCTAAGACACGGTCCCATCACATGCAGGGCTTCCTTCATTTGGTTGCAACCTGCCACAAAGTCCATTCTTATTTTTGTTCATTCAAAATTAACTGTTTACCTTGAAAACGGTTTGCAAACTGTCAGAATCCGAACAGCAACGATAACATATACTCAGTCGTCTCCTTTCGCAGCATGACACGTTTTCTTTTCCATTATCATTACCCTCGCATCGCAGTAATGCTAACATCACTTCGGCTGACCTGAAAGTCTGAAATCGAGGTACTTTCCTTTTTTTATTATATTCCTCAACTAATGATTGTCTTATTATACGATTAATTAATGTGTGACAGGTGTATTAACTTCTGTAACTCTGGTCTGCTCGAGTCGGTTGTTACACAAGTCATAAGTACAGTATAATACGACTCAGGTTTCGTTTCACAGGTCCCTGCCAATAATGTCGCCTCATATCCTAATCCATGATTTCCCGTAAACAGGATAACAAAAAAACAGTTAAACTACAGTTTAGTTAAACCCCCAGTTATTCCTAAAGATTCTAAAAACTGATTAAAATAATTCGCCACCAAAGCAACAAAGAGGCGAAGTAGGTCTTCTGGCATTTAAAAGGATTTTCAGATCCTCTGTTTTCAAGGGATAGGCAAAAGCCTGAGCCCATAAGCTATGAAAATGCTGAGCAAATTTATTAGACTGAACTTCAGGTGGATGAGTGAAGAGCAAAATGAAAAACTCCGTTTTGGTTGCCGAAGGGCCTAGACATATTTTATCACAAACTTTCAAATGGAAGCTAAAAGCCGCAGATCTTTCTCATAGGTAGTGGTCCGACATTTGATTGACAATATTTTTCTGATCGGATTCTAAGGAAATTTGCTTTTTATGGAAATGGCGGCAGCAGTTATGGTAGATAAACCGATATATGAGAAATACCGACAATTTCATTATGGATGTAACTTCACAACTTCGTTAGATAAGATGATACGAACTGACGTTTTAGTAATTTGAGAGGTATCGTTTGTAAATTGGTCAAACTTAGAAATAGTTTTTAATGTTAAACTGATGCATATGCAACAAACAAGGTGTCAGCACTAATTTTGGTGCGTTAATGTTTCAATTATAATTTAAGTAGCGGAAAATCAGAGAAATACTGGAGCAGCCGAAGGGGAATGTGAGGCAGGAATACGACTGTCAGTAGAAGTTGGTGACGTCGACTTAATCCTGGATGGTGATGCTTTTCCAAGGATTCTGTCCAACAACCTGTTAATGTCAGCCTTAGCTGAGCTTCGTTTTGGGGGAATAGTCGACATAACGTTTAATCGAAATAGTTTTGAGTGTGATCGTTTATTGAGAATTTATAACGGTAATGAACGTGAAACGGTAGTGAAAAACACGGGGAAATAGTATGGTAGATAACACAAAGTCTGGGAACGGGGTATATTAATTAGGAATGTAACGAGGGGTAAACATAACGCATGCGACACGAAAAATTGTTTACTTATCGTAAACTCAGAAGCAGGGCGTCGGCAGGCTGGAGACATGCGTAGCTCGATTCTCAAAACCGAACAAGTTAACTTTAATCTAAATTCTCTAAAATAACAGGGTTTTCGGGTTTGTCTGTTACATAGCCCCCATAAGCTGCAGCACTGTCTTTAGTGCTGAAATCAACAAAGGAGGAGGGTGCGGTGAGGTCTATGGTTACCTGGGGGACTTGATCAAGGCGTAGGATGGGTAGAGATTCGGGAGAGCAGACAGGGAGTCAGTCGTGGTAAGGTTTGAGTCTATCGGTATATAAGCAAAAGGACTATGTGTTGGGGTAAGGGTTGTCTAAAACTAAAGAGGAACCTTGGCAGGGGTAGTGGATTTTTTCGGGGCTTCCGCACGTGAGTGAAGGGTTTAAATACATGATGAGATTACTGATTTGGTGTGTTACACCCGATGAGTGACGATTATATTTGTCTGTTTGTGAAGAGAGGAATTTCCTAGGGTGGTCCAAGCTGCATTGCGCGCTTGACTGATAGTTTCGTGTAGGCTGGTAGCATACTTGTGGGGAGTGGTTAACTCTGGAACTGGTAGAGGGTATTGAAGATCGAATGGGAGGCGTAATTCGCGTCCGTTCTATAGGTAATGAATGGTGAAACCCGTGGAGGAATGAATAGAACTCCTGTAGGCTAGGACACATAGGAGCTAGTTAACATCCCAGTCATGTACATGGCCGTCGCTGGAGAAGGCTAGTATGAGGTTATGTAAGGTACGGTTAGTCCGTTCAACGATACCGTTTCCTTTGCGATGGTATGGGGTTGTTCGTGTTTTATGATTGTCGAGAATCTGATAGACGTCCTTGAAGAGCTGTGTCTCAAAGTTGTAACCACAATCCAAACACATAAGAGGGGTGAAACCCGGCGGCTTATCCATGTACGATTGATGGAATTCGCGACAGACGTCGCGTCATGGTGGAGCAGGGGAATGGCTTCAATACATTTGGAGAAGGGACCGATTATATAGATACCGACTCGTTCCCTGGGAAAACCCGCAGTCATGGGCTAATATGCGGCGTGGGAGGTGGGGACGGGTGATTTGAAGGAGGTGCACTTATTAAATTACCGAAAGAAGTGAAGGACGGATGCACGTAACTGTGGCCACCAAAATCGTGTGCAGGCAGCGAGCTCGGTGTGCCGTTGACCGCAATGACCCAACTCTGAATGAAAGTCAGCAAGTAAAGTTTCCATGAGACACTTTGGGACGACTGGATACAAATGGTGAGAAAGGAGGTCACGAAAGAACAAGATATTGTTTGAAATGGTAAGGTGGAGGCATTGGTTTGATAGCAGGCGCGCGTTGTGGCCGGATCCTTGTTCGGTGGGTTTTGAGAGCCCCTTAGATAAATGGTGGTATATGAAAACTGTATCAGTGTCTCAGCTTTGGGCGGAGGACCAGGCAAAACGGAAGGGCTCTGACACTAGAATGATGTTAATGGTTGTCGGCTGTGAGTTTACTACCGATGTGTCGGTTGATGGCACGCAGGAGAGTGCATCTGAATTGTTATGCTTTTGATCTGGTCGGTAATGGCACTCGAAGTCAAAATCCTGTAAGAACTCCCACCAACGAGTGAGCTGGTTGAGAGGGTCTTTGGTGGACTGCAGCCATTGGAGTGTGTGATGGTGTTTACGTAAAATAAACCATCTGCCCACCAGCAAGTGTTTAAACTGCCATATGAACACAACGATCACCAACAATTCTCTCTGAAATGTACAGTAGTTTCTTCGGGTTTTAGTTATTTTGATGATAGCCATTCCCATCTTTATCAGCTTGAGGCACAACGGTGCCAAAGCTGAAACTGCTGGCGTTCGAGTCAAGGATGCAGGGAGTGGCGTCATTGTCAACGTGAGGAAGGTCCAAGAGGGAAACCGAACAAAGGGCAGCTCGAAGGTCGTTAAAGACGTTATCGCAGTCAGGAGAACATGTATAGCTATGACCTTTTGCGGTCAATTTATGGAAAGGGGCCGCTATCTGCGTGAAGTTTCTGATGAAATTGTGGTAAGAGGACATTACACCGATGAAGTTCCATAATTTCATTTGATTGGTTGGTTTCGGATGAAAGTACGGATGTGTTTGTTGCGAACGAGGAGGGGAAAAATATGTCCCAGTTATATGCGGCGGCCTAGAAACTGCACCTCAGATCGTAAAAAGAGACATTTTTAGGGGTAAGTGTGAGCCCGACTTTACGGAGAGCCTCTATGACCTACCGCAAATTAACCTTATGCTCTTCAGTAGAACGACCGAGCACGATGATGTCATCTTAATAGACTAGATTTTTTAAGGGTATGAAACGGGCCAAAACGTGGTACATTAGGCACAAGAATGTAGAAGCGGCGTTGCAAAACCCGAAGAATAATGTTTGGAATTCGAACAGCACCTGTGGAACTGTGAAGGCTGTCTTGTGGTGGTCCTTCGGGTTGATTTCGAACTGCCAGTAGCCGGATTTGAGTTCAGGGGTTGAAAACTATGTCGATTCTCCTAGGGCATCTAACTCATAGTCCAATCTCGGAAGAAGAAACGAATCACGCACCATCACGGTTTTTAGTCGAAACACAGATGTAGCGAGCTATCCTCCTTAGGCATTAAGGCGATATATGAAACCCAAGGGGATGAGAAGGGTTGGTTTATCTGGCTTGCAGCAGTTCGTCCAGAAGTTGATTGAATTCGTCGTGGTAATGGACAAATGACGTCTGGGGTTTGCCAAACGGGTTTGGCATCTCCTTAATCGATGGTATCTTGCAGTAGACGTTGTCGACCGATACTAGCTGTAGACCGCGTAAATACGTCGGTTAATGAAATCAGAATGTCACACAGTTTTTTAGATAACTGGCCCTATGGTGGACACAGAGGGAAGGATTTCAGTCAATTGGGAACGTTCTAAGACACTTACTGAGAGGACAGCGTTATAGACAAAATCGAGGTTACCTGGAATGGGGGAGGTGATGGGAGGAGTAGCACGGGGACCTTAAACTAGGCGTTTTCTCCGGATATATATGGCACAATCATGATCTGTGAGGTTATCGAACCCGTAAAGGAACTTTCATGAGCTAACGGGCGTGACTAAGAAAAAATACATCACAGTGGATTCGTAGATGGCAAACTGAAGGGTAATATTACCGGAGATGGGAATCGTGGCGCCGTTAGCTGCCCGTAGGTGGCAAGGCATGGGCAATGGTTCTGTATGACTTAACAGGTGCGGGGGAAGTTTGGCGTATAAGCTATAGAAAAGGTGGCACCTCGGTTGATCAAAGTAGTCGCGGGATGATAGCCTAATAGAACAGTAATAGTAATGGTGGAAACATATGACTACTCGTCAAGGTATATAGGGCTAGCGATTAAGAACTTACGTGGTGGGTTATGTCCACAGTGTCGAACGTGTGGGTTAAATTCCGTGCAGTATTGGCATCCGGGATTATGAATGGGAACTCGAACAGATAGGGGTGGCTTCTTGTTCTGAAACCGCGGGTCAGTGAAGGTGGCGGACGGGACAGAGCTATGGGGAGTGCCTGGGCTTTATTGTCGGTTTATTTATTTATTGCCAGTTGACAGGCAAGGTCAAAAGAGATATACAGTAGAGGATCGAGTTGACAGTGAAAAAACTCCTGATCGTTCTTTCAAGTGTTTTCAGGAGAAAAAACTGCAGCTTATTGAGTGATTAAAATTCTGGACCGTGAAGCGTTGACACAGGTGCACAGTGTAATCCTTCGCCCTTCAGTGTTATGGATCTAGTATTCTGTGCAAGCAGCAGGTATGTTGGCGAACGGTTGCTCGCCGTTGACTGAGGAATAAGCCGATTACAGACTGCAGAGCAAGCAATATTGCCCTCAGCATGAAGTCTGGTACAGAATTCAGAGTCCGCGAACGCCATCAGAATGGAAGAGAGCTTCTATCGAGTCAGCACCCAAAATTCGTGGAAGGTTTTCTAAATGGAGAAAACTAGTGACACCTCTCGAAATCAAAGGATAGCTTTATCGAATTTTGATACTGCTGGGTAGCTTATTCCAGATTGCTATAGCGTTTACCGGAAAAAACTGACGGTATATAACGGTGCGTGCCAGAGGAAGAAATAAAAAGACATCTCAATGATTGGTGCACCGAGTGAGGTCGAGCTGCGTCAGAGTAGTAAGGGGGTTAAAGGTACAACGGTTTAAAGGTTTAAACAGTAAAAAATAGTCCCTTATGTAATCTGCGAAGCCACAACGGGTCAAGGTTAGTAAACTCACAGTGGTTTTGGTAGGACAGGTTTCAGTGTTCTGCAGAGAAAGCTCTTTTAGTAAATAAGTGCTATACTAATTCTATCTTTTTCCGTTCACGATCGTGTGGAAGACTAAATAGAAACTAGAAGTATTTCAGACAAGGTGCGACGTAAATTTTATAAAGGCTGGTTCTAATATTGATGGTTTTTAAATTTCTGAGACTAAGCACAGTAGTTTGGCATGCTTTCAAGTCAATCAGTGTGCATTACTCTGATAGATTAAGACTACTAGCATTTGATATGCCCAGATCCTTTAAAACTCCGGGAAAATTTAGGTCGTGACCATCTATGCTTAGCTAGGGCTGATGGTTGTCCCCAATAACTATAACGGAGCACTTGTGCCAAGAAAGCGAAAGGCGCATTTGTGAAACCTCTGAGCGAAGGCCTGAAGTTCCTTTTTAACGAGCTCAAACACGATGTTACGATCAGCCCGTTTATATCAATAGGCAACTTTTAAATCGTCAGCGTACATAAATGGCCTACCAAACTGAAAACAATCAGGAACATCGTTGACAAAAAGTCAAAATACAAGCGGGCCGAGCACGCTACCCTGAATAACTCCACTCCTTACATGCGTGGGGTTTGGAGATAACATCTGAATTTTTAACTCGTTGTGCGTGGGCATTCAAATAGGAGTATATTAAGTTCAGAAGCTTGTTACCTATGCCGAAAGAGGCAAGTTTCAGCAGGAGGAGATCATGGTCAATATGATCAAAAGACTTCGTGAAATCAAAATAAACGGTGTAAATGGCAAAACCAGGGTCTCTAGATTGTAGCACATGATCAAAGAAAAGAGCTGGCAGGTGTCACAAGATCTTTTTTCGAGGAGCGCAAGCTGAGCCGCATTAAGTAGGTTATTCTCTGTTACGTGACGCATCATCCTGTTATTGATCAAGGTCTCCAAGATCTTCGAGTCTGCTGGCAGTGTATTTATTGGTCTAAAGTCACCAAATGACGTAGAGCAGTCGTGTTTGGGTATAGATTGTAGGTGCGATTCCTTCCATAAAATAGGGAAGGTTTCGCGTTTGATAGCAAGATTAAATATCTTATACAGAAAGGACGGAAATATATCATTTGCATCCGCGTTTAGAACGGGGACGCCATCTGGTCCAGGACTTTAAGATTGACGGAAACGCCGAATGACCACGGTCTCGTCTCAGAGGTTAAAAGTTATGGTTTTTAGGACGTTACCGGTCCAAACCCGGATGTTCGGAAAGTGAGCTACAGAATGTTCACTAAAAGTTCTGAACAAGAAAGCCTTGAAGCTATCAGCCGTTAACTCAGCGTCTGCTATAGGGTTTCCTAAGGCGTCTCGAAGTACGGGGTGCTGCGGTTTTCTCTGCGCTTTTACTGCGCGTGAAAACAGTGTCACAACATTTAACGAACGGTCTTCGGAAAATTTGACCTCATTGGCTAGCTGTTTTTCACCAGACAGCCTCTCAGCATCTTAAAAGATTTTATGGATCAAGGGCAGGACGGAAGTGTCGTTTTGTAGATTAAAACGACGTGAGAGTCTACGCAGTCTACGGCGGAAAGCTAAAGGGAGGTAAACTTCATTCTTGATATTAATTATTTTCTTACGGGGAAAAAACGAGAAATAAGTGGACCTAGAACTTGGTACAATGCACCAGTACAAACGCTCACATCCTTACATACAAAGAAGTTATTCCAATCGTTTGAATGAAAATGTGTTAGCAATTCCCCTATATTTGATGTTCGGAATTCACCGAAAACTATATTTTTTGGAAAACGTTTCATCAGCTTCGAGTTCTCGTGTAGAAAGAACTATGTAATGGTCAGAACTCCCAAGTGAGTCTAAAGGTGACACTGACAATGGCTGACAAACTCTGCAGTGAATAAGATCAAGTATGTTTGATCCTCGGGTGGAAAAATCAACTACCTGGTCGCACATACCAATATCTATGGCCTCAAGTAAGTTGTTGAACTTTGTAGGACCGGAAAGTGGAAACCAATGAACTTCAGGAAGATTGAAGTCACCTTCAATCAAGCAGTACTTCAGATTTAAGTCAGCTGTGGCGTGAAATGCCTGCGAGAGACAAAGATCGTAATCCTCGTTTACGTTATGAGGGCGATAGACACGACCAACGAGTAAAGAATTGTTATCTTTTAGAAAATTCGGAGCCAACAGCTTTCTTCTATTGCGGTTAATTGTCGATAGTCCGACGGCAGAAATGAAAGTGGTTGCTTAACATAGATACAGCTTCCTCCGCCACTGCCCTCGCTTGAATTCTGCTAATTGTTTTTGTGCATCCTACCATTCTCAAACGGTGTATCTTTTGAAACCAATAAATTATTGCTGAAATTTGATCGCAAGATCTCCTGGATTGTCGCAGAAAATCAGTTGCCTGGTTTTTTAAAAGTTTTATCAAATTATGGCCTCCTCCAAGCAAAAAGGAGAACAAAACTCTCAGCTCATCGCAAGCTCTCAGACCTTGAACCGAAGCGTTGCTTGGTTGCATCTATTATTCACAGCAGTGCTTTGATATGCAACCAGTTGTTAAAGCTAAGCAGCTTAATCTGTCCGCCTCTATTTTTATTCCAGTCTTTAAATCTGGCTTACGCTCGGATGTTCAAAATTATCATGGTGTTCATAAAACACATGCTCTTGCCAATCTCTTTGAAAATCTAATTGCCGTACAGATTACAGAGTTTTGCATAACCACTCAACTTCGTAGTTCTTCCCAACATGGCTTCCTAACTGAACGCTCTTGTGAAACATGCCACATGTCTTTCCTAAATCTATTAACCTTTCTTCATAATGATCATCTTTCTGCTGTCGTTATCTATTTTGATCTTATTAAGGCCTTTGATAAAGTGCCTCATAGGAGACTCATAGTTAAATTAGTGGATTTAGGACTTCATAGTCTTCTTTTTGAATTCATTCCGTCATATCTAACTAATCGGAAACAAAGGTCTTAGTGGGGCCCTCCTTTTCATCTGAGATGTCTTATGTAAGTGGTGTCCTTCAAGGCACCTTACAACGTCCTCTTTTGTTATTGTTTTACATTAATGAGATTTCATCCACAGTCAAATACTCTCAGTCTTTGCTTTATGCAGACAATATTAAATGGGTATATTCCTTTTCTAAATATATGGCCGAACGATGCTTAGAAAAAATCCATGCAGACTTGCATGCTCATTCCACATGGAGCTCAACGTGGCAAATGGATTTATCGCCTTCTTAGTGTCGTAAAATTTTCTTTGAGCTTGACAGACTACCACAAGCGGTTATTTTTCAAGACACCCCTATGACTGAATGTTCCAGCTGACCTACTATGTATAACTTGACTGTACAAGATCGCGCTTTCGTTTTCAGTGACAGTGCCCTTCCGGGTACTCAAATAAAAACATTTACCTATCTATCTAGCTTGCTTGCCCTTTCCGCGTGCAGTTCAATATGATTGATGAAATTCGCAACTTATACACGTCATTACATATGTTTCGGGAGTGCATGGTTCCCCCCAACTAGTGATTTTTCAAGGTACCCCTATAACGGAATGATCCAAAATCAAGAACGTGTGTCTAAATTACACCAATAATTAAGCTCTCTTGCCTCACGCTGGTAGGATTTCGACCAGGTCTGTCCAGATTTGTGTCTTTATTTCTTCAAATTTTTACCTTCAGGAAAGTAACTGTAGACTTTATCGTAGTTTTTTTCCTTCCCATTTTTGAATAGTGCTGACCATTCTTTGGTTTAATGAACGAGACTAGCCGTTCTAAAATTGAAAATTTTCAAAGAAATTTTACTAGAAAACATTAACGTCCGTCACGTTTAAATACTGCCTACTCAAATATATGCTGGCTAAATAACCTACACTTTCTATGGGTTCAGGGACTGGAATGGGGCTTCTGTCTCCTTTTCTGCACACATTCTCCACGTCTAAACGCTCTCACTACTTCGATGCCAGGTATACTTTACTTTCGACAAATCTGTCAATTAATATAGGGTTGTCAAATAGACGATCTGCGTTCAAGCGAAAACTGCGCATTTCTTTTAATACCGACTAGATTAACCTTTCCTAAGTAGCCTTTTCCATGACTGCGAGAAAGGACTACCGGGAAGTTAGAAGGTGGTCTCCAAATGACATTGACCACTCGCATTTCCTTCTCCGTATGTGGTTTTGCTTGTTTAAGTCCATACTTCGTGTACCTAAAAAACCCGATGTCTCCATATCCACCTGTCAGACAAAAATCGGGATCAAATTGACGCGTACCTTTTAAATCGTCCTCGATTTGCTTGTCACTATTAATAATCAGAATTCCATTCTGTATACTGAGATGTCGAGGCCTCACCTCCAATGGCAGTCTTTACCAAAGTCTCCTGCAAACTATCAGTCCTGAGCTCACTATATTAACGTTTGCACCCCCACTTGCTGACTGACTGTTTATTTTCATCGTACACTCAGAAGCAAACTACACTGCCCCTCCCTATCCCTTCGCGAAGCAGTTTTTCTCCTGAAACTTTTTTTTTTGAATTTGAGTCTACATGAAGTCTCCCCCACTTTTATTGCAATACTTTTTCCACTGCTTCATTCTGAACACGAAAGGTAAAAAATGTTCCAATTTTAATTTCGCATATATTGTCTTAAAAACGTTTAATGCAAAATGAAAAATTATCGGCGGACGTTAAAAAGTTAGGTAACTATCTGCAACTATATTTAACTTCTCCTGCATATTGGCCGTTTACATAGACTACAATGCCCTGTGGGCGCGTAAAATCGAAATTGATGTATTGGATGCGGATAAAGTAAATGAAATGCACCATCATTCGTGGCGCTGACGGTTGCTAGTTTATTTCCACGTCCAAAGGGGAGATCGACAGGACATACTGGGAACTAAGGTGATCTGTGACGCCAATGGCTAGATGCTCACCACCTCTTCATCTTAAACGTAAGCCTCCCACTGCAATCTTGCAGGAGACAACAGGACAAGCGACTACTGGGTGATTTTAATGCTTCTATTTTTACTGTTTCTACCCCCCGCCTCGGTCTCATCAACCAACTAGCTCAGCGCCTCTAAAACCTGCAGGCTTTGGACGAAATTCCATCAACTCCACCGTCCTAGAGTTTCTTTTCCTCCCATGCCGTTAACAGCAGGACCATTTTGAGGAAGGTAACACAAAAGTCACTAACCTAATTGCCGAGAAAAATAAACTCCACATAGCCTATGTCAACTGCCGAACTGACTCCAAAAAGGCTTTTGTCAGATGTTGTCGCTTGGTACAGTGGTGATTTTTGGAGATGCCAAACCTCTGGATGAATGGCAAGGTCAAATAAATTCAAGGGTACGTGGGCAGTTCTGAAAATAATTGTTTCTTTGCATCTATCAAGGCAATTTTAAGCCCACGTAACAAAGAAGCAGTGCCGTTTCCCAGCTCAGACGGAATACCATTTCTTAAAAAAAATACGCCGATTCTGAAGCGCTGGTTCATGCGCTTCAGAACCGTCAAAAAAATTAATTAATTGTTTATTTAATGCTCAGAGGGCCCCATCATTACAAACTTAGTATCGTGGTATAAATGAATACAAAGTGTTTACTTGCTGCACTATGTGAACAGCCATATGAACAGCAGAAATGAGTATTAACGTAGACATCTCCGATTCAGAACTATTCGCCATTTTTAAAACAATATTCAACCATCTTTGGAATATACGGTGAACTAGGAAAGAAGCAGTGAAAACAACTCTTATTATAAATTTGGGGCGAGGTTTGACGAGCCTCCAATTTAAAAAAAGAAACTAGGAGAAAAACACTGCTTCTCTAAAAATTAATAGCTTGAGTCGATGGGATTGGTACGATGCAATGTGATAATATTGTGATGTTGCTGATAACCGATGAGGGTTCGGAACGCTCCTTGTCGGGTGAGAGATAATATAACAGCCAGAGCTACTGTTTATAACCGTCAGGGATGTGAGAGAGGAGGAACTCATCGCAGACGACAGGGTCGAAACGAAGAGGGGAAAGTAGAAGGCACGAGATCATCCTCGAGATGCGACCTTGATGACTGCATAGTCCACTAAAAAGGTAGCGAGGGTTGTAAAATCGGAGGAAAGATTCAAGTCTTTCAAGAGTTGGCGATGATATTTGAAAAGGAGGGGACGAAAAGATGACTGTTAAGATAGACTCCGCAGAGGATAATGAGAACATATTTAGAAACCAATGTTATATCAAAGGAATTGTCTAAAAGTTGGGAGTTTGAGAAGGAAATAGACAATGGGGAATTTATATCTTCCGAAGTTAAATGCTTGCGTAATTTGGTTTTGAAAACCGATAATGCAGGTGACAACCTTATTTCGAGTGGAAGATTATTCCAGATGAATGCATATTTGGAGACAAAAACTGATAACGGTTAGTTGTGGAGCTAAGGGTTGGTGAACTTATCAGGGATGAATTACGAGTTGCATAAGGTGGATCTACCGGAGTAAGAGCGTTAGTTAATGGGAGATTTGGACTAAAGTTTACTCGAAACAGGAAGCAGAGACCAGCTTGGAGCCTTCTAACCCACAGAAATTTAATGTTTGCTAACTGACATCTATCCGTATAAGAGAAACTGGATCCAGGAAGAGAAAATAGTCTTCGAGTAAAAACTCTGTGAAATTTCAATGTAACTGCGGTCAGTCGCGTTCTTCAGCCTTAAGGGGCACAACAGTATTCTAGGATGGGAAGAACAAACATGAGGTACAGTCTTAACTTTATTTCCGGAGGGAAGAAATTATGTTATATAAAACCACATATCTGTGCAGCCTTTGCATAAATTTTATCTGCATAAGACGATAAAGCTACCTTATTCGTGTAACTTAGACCTAAGTCTGTTATGTTTGATCGTTCTAAAAGTGTACTATTTTGAAATACTAGGGGTCCAGGAAGCTTAGCGGGGCCAAAACAAATCAAACTACTCTTGGATGGAGAAAATTCAATCTGCCTACTAGAGCTCCAACGTCAGAACCTTAGTAGATCAGTGTTGATTTTATCAACTCAACTATTGTCGTTGTCATTCGAAAATGAGTAAATGCACTTGAGATCATCAGCGTTAGCTAAATTTTGTGAATTATTGAGTATGGTTGAAATTTCGTTTGTGTGCAGGATGAAGAGTAGGGGAATTATACCCGTGCCTTGAAAAACGCCACTCGGGATCTGTTGAGGCGTCGAGTTGCTATTACCTACAAAGACCTTCTGGCTGCGGTAGGAACCAATGAAGTCAAGGATAGGAGGTCGGATGCTGAGGACTTCCAGTTTCACCAGAAGACGTCTGTGCGGTACCTTGTAAAAGGCTTTGCTCAGAGCAAATTAGATCAAAACCACTGACTACTGCTAATTACGAAGGGAAGTGACAAGGTTAATAAAAGCTAAATGACACACTTTGCATGATCTTCCAGGTAGAATACCATATTGCGCATCGCTTACAAGCTTAGTTTGTTAAAAAAAAACCTCCAAAATCTTCTCGGCCGCCACCGAGTGGCTCCCAGTCGAAAGAAACAATGAGCTAGGCTTCCAGCCCTCCCCTTCGAAAATAATCAGGCCTGTCATCTAGCTCTCTAGTAGGAAAGCCCCGGAATCCAATGCAATCGTGGCCGAACACAACAAGCATGACAGCTCTGGATTCATGGCCAAACTCGCATCATTGTACCAAGAGATATGGCAACGAGGATAAGTCCTCCATTATTTTGAGGATTTTACAATATTCTATCTCTACAAGTGGGAAAGGAACGTCTAAGTTACTGATAATTAGATAGGAAACTTGATGCGCAACACTGCCGAGAGGATTTGGGCTTGCATAATTCTCACTCGTCTCAGAGGTCCCCTGGGACTCGGACTTCCCATGGAAATCCAATGTGTTTTCTGACATCATTGCGGCACCACTGACATGCTCCTTGCCACCCTATAGTTCGACCGTCGATTTCGACGATGTCCACCGTATGCTCCACGGGAGGGTGGTGCAGGGACGGTGACTTGCGCGTGAATTAGTTTTAAGTGATAGTAGCCTTGCGCTGCAGCTACCGCACACTCTCCTCCTCCTCCACCTGAGCCCGGTGTCAAGACAGATTCAAGAAGACCGGAGATAGGAGAGGGCGCAGGTGGCTGGCGCGGCCGGAACCGCCTCTGGGTTTACCACCACACCTGACTCGCATCTAATGGAGTGGGAGTGCCATAAAGGCCACATTAAGAAGGAGCCATTGCAGTCTGACTCTCAGTCCGCCAATCAGCCACTCCACACAAAACACACATTGAGCTGACCGCGTGGTCCGAGTTATCCCGTCAGTTGGCAACCTTCCAAGCCACGGCTTTTAGCGCACTATGATAGTTACAAGCGTGTCAGATTGTTTATAGTGAGGAACATGCGCTGAGCTGTCGACCTCACTCTCTCTCCCACCCCCACAGTCAAATCGCTGACCGAGCCGGTTAGTTATCTGATGTGGAAGTGGGCGCAGCTGCTGGTGACCTCGTCTACGTGTACTACGTACACGACCTGGCCCCCCACACAGAAGCACAAGGATTTCACACAGCAAGGGGTTGAACGGCTTACATATCACATGAGTGAGATAGCCAGAGGTCACGTTAAGAAAGGCCATCGCAGCCTGACTCTCAGACCACCAGTCAGCCACTCCACACAACACACATTGAACTAACTGTGAGGTCTGCGTGTAATTGTCAGTTGGCAACCTTCCAACCGCGGTGCTTAACGTTACTGCACACTCTTCTCCTCCCCCGCCTGATCCCGGTCTCACGACGCAGGCAAGAAGACGGGAGATGGTAGAGGGTGCAGTTCGCTGGCGCGGCCGGAGCCAGCCCTCGGCGTACCACCACACCTGGCTCGGATCCCACGAATTGGGAGTGCCATAAGGCCACATTAAGTAGGAGCCATTGCAGCCTGACTCTCAGTCCGCCAGGCAGCCAATTCACACAAAACACACATTGGACTGACCACGTGGTCCGAGTTATCCCGTCAGTTGGCAACCTTCTAAGCCATGGCTTTAAGCGCACCGTGATAGTTTTAAGCGCGTCAGATTGTTTATAGTGAGTAAAATGCGCTGAGCTCTCGACCTCACTCTATCCCCCACCCCCAAAATCAGACCACTGTCCGAGCCGGTCAGTTGCCTGATGTGGGAGTGGGCGCATTGGCTGGCAGATCGGCGTACCCGTCTTCGCGCGCCACAGCATGACCTGGCCACATAGCGCACACACCAGAATTCACTTACTCAGGGGCCTTGCCACCCACCAACTGCGAGAAATTTACAAGAAGATGGAGATTCAACTAACTGAAACTGGCGTAAGTCTTTGACACAGTGATTTTGATGTACTCTGGAAAATCATGCAGAAATGTGGCTGTCCTAAACTATGCACAATCAGGATGTGTCGGTTCCACGACAGGATGGTGGCGCGCGTCACGGGCGACTGCAATTTCTGAGAAACAGTGGCATTGACTACTGGATGAACCAAGACTGCGCAAACTTTCACATCTTCTTCAGTCTTATGATTTCTGTCTTGCTGATGAAAAGCTATCGTTTGGAGCGCTCGGGGTCAGCATCGTCTACAGGACCGACGACCGGATTCTCGACACTCGAAGCATGTGGGCCGAAAAGCGTCTCTCCACGAACTCCTATTTAAGGAAAATTGTATGTTCAGCATTGCAGGAGGAGAGGTAATGCAGCGAAGCATAAAACTCTGTGCCTTCTGTTCCGCAACATTCGTGATTATTCATCAACAGGGGTAAAACGGTTATCCTGGGTCAGCATTCGCCCGACGCTGAATACGACGACCTTTGTAGCATTGTCAAGGGCAGTGGACTTCAAAAAGTTAATAAACTCCCTAGTTATGCTGTCCGTTCTCACACGGCACGGAACTCAATGACGAGGTTGAGCACCGGAACCCAAAGCCTGCCATGCTTGCGGTGTAGAAGCGCCATAGTTTTCCGTTCCAGGCCAAAGTCAAGGTGTATAAAACTGTCATCTGGAAAACAGTGTTGTACACAGTGGAGACCTAGCTGGACAGCACCATTGCAAACAAAACCAAGAGAAATTTCTAAGTGACCCACATGATCTTTAAATTCTGGTTGGCCTCCGTCTGACACCGTCGTGGGCTTTTAATCAACATGAATCTCAAAACTTACGGGATTGTTATCCTGAAATTGCTATTATACGGGACAGGAACACGAGACTCCTACATAAATTAAGTCCTGAAAGACAAACGAACTTTGCCGACTAAGTCAAGGAAGACTGAAGTGGCCATTTCTGGCTCATTAGCATTCACAGTCCATCCATACCCAACATCAGGTGGTGCCCGACCCGAGCCCCGCATCTGAGACCTGTTGATCAAAACTCAATGCTCTAACCATTGAGTCATCAGCTCGTTGTCTTGCCGGATTAGATCGGGAATATTGACAGCTCGTTTTTTTG